>JAOVVI020006303.1:0-15747 GCA_028571085.2 Nepenthes alata | reverse complement strand
TATGAGCAACATAAAAGATAAAATCAAACAAAGTAATATGATTTGAATATGGTTTGAAAATGAGAGAAAAATAATCTCGATTAAGTTTAAAAAGGAACAGTTTTCTTACCAATATGTTTCAAAGAATTCAAATTGAAAACATTTTAATGCTAACAAGTCCAATAAAAAAGTGGTACGATCTAGATTCAAATGGGTTGGGTCAACCCAAAAGGTTGGTCCAAATGGAAGGTTGCAACTAAGGAGCCACAGTCCAATGATCAAGCCCAACAAGCGGGGTCCACAGACAAACCAAGGAGACCAAAGTAGCTATAGGCCAAAGCAAGAAGGCTGAAGGACAGAGTAACTCAGAGGTCAAAGGTTAGCCTAAACCACAAGCCGAAGGTCGATACAACTAGAAGCTGATGTAACAAAAGACTAATTTAATAGGATGTCGGGGTTATAAGCTAGGGTGTGCCCAACAAGGCGGCAATAAAAAAACTAAGGAAACTCAATCTGGCAAAAGCCCCCAGAAATACCAAAGCGACCATGCAACCCAAAATGCCTAGATGGGCCAACGACAAGGAAGAGGCCAAGATTGTTCAAGCCGCCTAAGGACATGGTAAAAGGGATGGTAGCGTGACCTGTAAAGGTCCAAATAAGCTGGAGTAGGGTTGAAGTTTGGTGCCTAGTTGAAAGGTTATGCCACAATAAATGAACAATAGGAAGTGTTCACTACCTCTTAGACCAATCAAAGAAACACGTCCACCTTATATAATTCACTTGTTGCCACCCTAGAGCTCCAATAAGAAAGGACTTTCTACCTCCCTATATCAATAAGGAGTGATTGACCATATGCTCCAATTAGAAGATGTCGATTTCGCTACCCTTCTAAGATACTGTAAGTTTCTCTTTTTTATTTTTAAAGTCCAAAAGATTAAGGGAATATGGTTTTGTTGGCCACAACAACGGCATATAAAGCGATGGGGAATTGTTAGGAGATCAACTCCAAAGGAAGCAAGTCTTATGTGAACAAGTCCCACGAGAGGATTCCCAACTCCGACATGAGACAAGAAATAATCATCAAAAGGAAGTATTCCAAACATCAACCCTCTAAAAGGTGAACCTCATTTTCACACCTCAAGGCAACTTATAATTACTTGTGTATTTATAGGGAAGTCATTCTAGAAGAACACTGAATCTCTCTCAATTAGCTAACTTGCTTCCATGTAAGTATTGAATCCAAGACTCATTCAAGTCAGCAAGGTCACATCCCCCGCAAGGGTGCATAACCAGCCCTCAAAATATGACCCACCAAGTTCCCAACAAAAGAACCACAAGGCCCATGTGGGCAACAACCTCCACTCATCATGCTTAGTAATCCATATCCTTATTGTATTATTAGATTAGAGCACTACTACTATATAACTCATTATTTGTGATATTCTACTTACTTGAACTTTGTATGGGTTCCAAGAAATAATTCACTTGGGGTCCCTTTCACCTATTGTTTTTGTTGAAGTGTGTTGGATGTCAATTAGCATGACTTCGGGTCAGCCTCATATATAAATCTCTAAAGATATGTGTTGAATCTTCTTCTAAGTAGTGCATCAAATGCTTATAAGTTTTAAGTTTCAGGACAATGAATTGCATGCATACATGTATTATAGAAAAGTTTTTTGATGAACACATATGTTCTTACTCAATGATCTCAGCTTAGTTATTGGCCTAAGTGACTTATGGACGTAATCTCCACCTTGAGCAAGTAAGTGGTAAGTATAGAACGGTGTAATGTCTAAATGACATTCAGAATTACAGTCCAACAAAGCAACACATATAACAATTGTCATACATCTGAAACCCAATGGCAGAAACCTATATTTCAAGAAACTTTGCATAGTCTCATATTTTCAAGAGAGAATGGAAAACTATGTGGTTGATTGAATTCTATATCTTGATCTCCTTCAAAAGTTAGAAACCAATGTTGGGTTTAAGTATCTGTGAAGAGCAGTTGAGGCGTAGGAAAACTCTCTTGTTTTCATATATTTCAGTGTTTCAAGTGAAGGTTGTGAAGAACCCTCTTTACACATAATTGTGTTGAGCCACACAGATTTTGAGAAACTTTGTTAAATCAAACCACCAAAAGCACAAGATTGATTTAGTGCATTTTGTTGGAAACCATAACTAATGTAGCGGATGCACCCCCTTGGTAGAGATGAACAAATAATAATCTTAGTGTCAATTTTCTCTAATGCTACCCCTACTTGCATGATTTACCACACCTGGAGAAAAACCAAGAAAGTAATTATAATAGTGAACAAGAAATATTGTGTTTAGCTAGAAAGAGGCCTCACTCAAAAAACAATTGCATCAAAATTAAAGACATTAAAATATAAATAAGAATTTTACATGCACTTGCCATCACATATCTTAGATTGGTCCATCTGAGGTCCATTGATATATTACTTGAATTGCTATAATCAATTCAATCAAATATCCTTGCACCAAAAAATGTCAGGTCTCAATCATTTAAACTTGATGGGTTAATCTAATTCACATTCATTAGATTAGATAATTTGCAATGTGGATTAAAATTACAATAAGCAAGCTGAAGTTTACAATAATTCACCAAATAAAATCAAAAATATCGCACCCGATTAACCCCTAGTGGATTTAACTGCCAAACTCGGTGAACACTTAACTCCTAAAATAATGATATAAAATGCTATAGAGAAACACAAACTACACTTTTAAGAGTGGAGTTAAGCGTGTAACAAACTTACAACTTGTGGCTAGGACTGAAATGAATTAACTGGGTAGCAGCTAGAGTGAGATGGCAGCTTTATTGAAAGTCGTGAACTCAAAGGCAAAACCCACACTTGGTGTTGCCAAGTCTGTGTCCGTGCGACTTGGAGAATGAAACGGAAAACTAAACTTTACAGCAATACCTATAGATAACTTTGACTAGACTCTAGGGAAAAATTTCCTTAAAGCAACTGAAGGAATGTCCATGCCTCACTTAAACTCAGTGCTCCTTATGGAGGAAGGTTCGGATCTAGTAAGTGTCTCCAAAAGGCGAAAAGAATTCAAGAGGAAGAGAAAGAACAAGGAGTTGTCGGCACTCCAACTTAAAAATGATCTAAAGAAATGAGTGCCACCTTCTTTGCAACTCAATTAGTAGAGAAATATATAGAGGTTAGGTGACTGCTGCCTAACGTAGCCTGCTCCTAAAGGGATTCGGGGAGTTGATGCCAATGCAAATGCCCAAATCACTTCTACCTAAAAGAGTGGTCAACCACCAGATCGAACTAACACCAGGGGGTAAGGCCACGTACTCGAAACGTGTATAGGATGGCAACCCAAGCCTAGTAGAAATTTGAAAACAACAGGATGGGTTGATCAGCTCAAGATTCATTTGCCTTCCAACATACTTTACAGAGCCCATGTTCTAATTCAAAAGAAACAAGAGAGGAGTCTACGTCTTTACAAAAAATATAGGGATCTAAACAAGGTAATAGTGAAAAATCACAATCTGAATCCTTTGATTACTGACTTGTTTTACAAGTTAAGCAATGCAAAATACTTCACAAAACTCATCTTGTGGTCGAGTTATCATCATGTCAAAATTGCAAAAGGGCAAGAGCCAAAAATTCCATGCGTCAAAGGATATGGAGTTTTGAGTGGTTCGTGATGCCCTTATGGTTGCCCAATGCTCTTACAAAATTTTTTTACATTAATGAACCAAGTATTCCATGAATATTTAGACAAATTTGTGACGGTCTACATGAATGATATCGTGATATATAGTTCAAGACTAGAAAATCAAACAAAGTACCTAAGACTAGAGATCCAAAGTTAAACGAGAATCATCACTACATAAAGCATGGGAATTTCTCTTTTATTTAGGAGGAGATCAACTTTCTGGAGCACTTCATGCGATGACATCATATCAAAATGGATCTGTTATAAGATGCAAGCTATTTCATATTAGTAAATCCCAAAAAGTGTGATCGAACTTCATCCTTTTCTTGGACTTGTTAACTACCATCAACACTTCATAAAAAAATATTCAAAAATAGCTGCACTTTTGACAAATTTGTTCAAGAAAGATAGGAAGTAGGATTGATATGAGCATCCCAGGAAGCCTTTAAGAGGCTTAAGTGTGCGGGAATAAAAGAATATGTTAACTCTCCTGAATGTTAACAGGCGCATCGAGGTGCATGCCAACACATTGGATTTCGCCCCTGGATGGGTCTTATTACAAAAAGGTCGTCCAAAAGCTTGTGAGAGTAGGAAGCAAAATAAGACCGAATGATATTATAAAGCTCAAGAGAAAGAAATGCTAGCAATTGTGCACTGTCTAAGGACATGGAAACAATATTTGCTCAACGCCAAGTTTACGGTGAAAACTAACAAAACAACTACTAGTCATATCCTCACGTAGCCGAAGTAGACTACAAAACAGGCTCGGTGGCCAAAACCTCTTAGCGGCATTCGACTTAAAGCTAGAACATAAAATTATACAATGTAGTCAAACCACAAATGCCCTTAATCAATGATCGGACTTGACTGCCTTGTCTTGAGTAACCCACCAATTAGAAAGCGATATTACCACCATCATCAAAGAACAGATAAAGCTAAACATAGAGAAGAACCATTGTGCCGTGACTCTACTTTAATTGATTTGAAGAGGCAAGACTCAAGTTTTTTAGTGTTAGCGATGCATTAACCTTTACAAGGGGACACCAAGTTTTCATATCTATCATTGGAGGATTGAGGAAGAAGCTCCTTCAATAGTGTCATGACACCCTACGGGCTAGTCACCCAGGTGACAACATATCTAGAGCCTACTACAGAAGGCTACTACTAACCGAAGATGAAGCACAATGAGATAAGCTATATGAAAACATGTATCACCTATCAATATGACAAGATTGAACGTCAAAAGCCGACAAGATAATTAGAACCCTCACTATATCAAGTAGACCACAGAAAGTTGTTCCCCTAAACTTCACTCAACTACCATAGATTGGTAAGTAGTCATGCATCTGGTGGTCATGGACCGCTTCTCAAAGTACACTAATTTCGTTCTAACATTGAGAAATTGTTTAGGGAATGAGACAATATCTCTTTTCTTTAAGCACATCATCAAATATTGAGCGCCTCAAAACAATGTGAGTGCGGCAGACAGCCTCTTCATCAGAACCTATTGGTCAGAACTCTGCAGACTAGTCAGTCTAGAACAGAAAATCTCATCAAATTATCATCCTCAAACTGACAATCAGATAGAGAGATTCAATTGCATACTTGAGAAATAATTGTACCATATTTAAATGTTATCAAAAGGATAGGATGAAGGCCCTTGATTTTGCTCAAGTTTGCTTCAACTCTTAAAAGTACTCTTCTCCAAACAAGTCTTTTTAAGATTGTGACCAGCAAGCAGCCACTTTTTCCACACATTATAACCGAGCCATACAAAGT
This sequence comes from Nepenthes alata, assembly GCA_028571085.2. NCBI lineage: Eukaryota > Viridiplantae > Streptophyta > Magnoliopsida > Caryophyllales > Nepenthaceae > Nepenthes > Nepenthes alata. Next base: position 10,290 of record JAOVVI020006303.1, on the reverse strand, counting down.
CAAGTTTTCTCGCGCTAATAACTTTTTCCAAGAGTTGAAATAAAATACAAATATTATCCAACCATACTTACAAGAAGCATCTCATCGAATGAAGAAGTAGGTAGACCAGAACAGACGGTCTATGCAATTCAATATGGAAGAACTTGTATTAATGAAACTTCTCTAAAAACATATGGGATTACTCAACGGAAGAGACAAGCGCATCTTTCGAAAATATTAAGGCCCTATCCAAATCATTGCTCACGTAAGAAAAACCTTATATGAGATAAATCATCCAAAATGGATAAAGGTCCACCCAATTTTCCATGTTTCCTGTTTGAAGTTGCAAAATCTTAACATGGAAGACCCTTAGCGCAGCCTTCAAAATGACCAATATCAGACAGATGTTACTATCAGTGCCAAAAGTTAAAGAGATCATTGCAAGATGAGAGGTGACAACATCAACCAAAAACAAATAGAAAGAAGTGTTAGTGAAGCGGAAAGGGTTACCAGCAAAAGAGACAAATTAGGATCTTGCCGAGTACGTGAGACAGAAGCGGTGAGAGATAGAAGCTTCATTAAAGATCAAGTCAACGAAGATGTTAATAGCTTAGTAATGGGAGGATGTTAGAATCCAAACCCAGCCTTATTAATTTTTATATAGTTTTTCTCTCATCCCTCAATATCTCAGAAAATTTTAGTGAATTTAGTTTAAATTTTAATATTATAAAAAAATTAAATACCTTATTATGAAAGTCAAGGACTTTCAATATATATTAATGCCAAATTCCAAATGGCCTGATACGCTTTATATGGATAAATGAATTAAAGGAATCTTCTTCCATATCCAATTGTTGCCTATAGCCATTGACTGTTTTATTGAAATTTTTCGCTTTTAACTAGTGACTTGCTTACCTTCAATATACTCAACACCGATAACTATCTCGTAATTGCATCCCACGATTGACTTTCATACTTAAGTATGCTTAATGGTCAACTTGGCTAACAGCCGACTCCCAACGGGGTTAACACGCCACACAATTTTTGTGGCTATAAAAATCAAAACACAAAGCACGTATCTTCCTACTTAAGGAAAATAATCTATACCTTGCCCACCAAGGTAAAGCAAACATCGCCATCTGAGGGCATTTCTCACCCTACTAATGGTCCCTATGTTTAGTATTGAGCAAAAAAAGAATACATTCTCCATATGAGGGTATTTCTCACTCTCCTGATGGTCCCTTTCTTCAGTCTTGAGCATAAAAAGAGGAGAAAGGTTACATGAGTAATCATTCTCCCTTTTTACAACTAAAAACATGACCTAAATAGAGTACATTTAATAGTATTAGAAATCAGTTATTTGATTAAACATGCCACAAATGACCCACAAAACTGACACGAGCACAGTGATTAGAAACAATAGAAATAGGCATTGAAGAAATTGTTGTCTGCTAAGTCAAACAAAAAATAGATGGTTGCTGAAGTTTATTAAGCATGATAGTAAAAGACGAAATTTAAACCTTCACCAATATATTCAACAACAAAATTGCCTTTGTTCATGGATTCAGCAGCCTCCACTCCCCAACCACAAAGTTCAGTCTAAGAACAAAAAGCAAGCACACAATCATCAGAATGAACAATTTGCCCAAAATAATTCAGAATTTTCAAAAAATAAGAATATTAGATAATGACAGGTGATTAGATCACTTCTCTTAAACAAATGAACACAATATAATTATGGAGAAAACTTGTTCATAAAGAAACTCTTTGTGATATGACATCTTACCTTGACAATTTTGATCTTTTTGTCCTTGCGAAATGGCCTATTAGTGCAGTTTTCTGAACAATGGCAAGCTTTTGAGCAGCTAATGCATTGCACCCTAGTAGTTTATGGGAGAAGATTATTGAACTACAAATCAATAGCTAATTAGTCATAAAGATTGACCAGAAATGCAATGAGATAATCAAAATCCAAAAGAGACGCCACAATCAAATGTGGGGAGTGATGGCATATACACTCATTGCGTTCAGTGAGGAAAAAGAACTGTGCACAAAATCAAAAAAGCTATCATTGCTCACTGCAATAAGGCTAGTAAAAGAAGGATGCTGAGCATCACAACAGGAGATGAGATGCTGCATACAAAAAGAGCATAACTAAATAGAAGTACAAAAACAAATTCTACAAACATTTTGCTTACATGAAGCAAAACAGTATGAGTTGTTCAACTAAACAACAAACACACCACATGTACAGTAAGTTCCCAACTTGTAACTAACAGAATCAAAGTTGCCCATTAAAGAGACAAAATGAGCATATCCTGGAACATCAAGCACCATTTAGTTCTACAGAAGTTGAATGGATATGAAACTCAGTCATATTATCACTAAATAATAGTAAGTCGTTTCATACAAATGCAGATTTGCATGCTGTTGTTTATGCTTTATACTCTTAGTCTATTGACTCTATTCATAGGCACCCGAAAAATCCAAAAAAAAGTAACCTCATATAGAGTTACATAACCTAGAAAGATCCACTTCAACTCATTAAAACATGAACAATTCAAATCAACTGGTATAATGCCACCAACATGACCTTAGCTGAGCTGCTTATGGTTGACGCTCTAGGACCACAAGGTCCAAAGTTCAGGCCCCCCCCCCCAAAAAAAATTAAAAAAAAAAACACAAAGCAAAAAAAAAATGTGATACTCAATTTTGTCAAGCAACTTGCATCAGTTTTCAGTAACAAAGTCAGCATCTCCAATTCTTGATGTTTGATTTGTGTTCACTAAGGGACTTTGAGGGAACTAGAAGCAGGAAGATTAAATAATAAAAATAAGAATCAAGTTGGTGTAGATGAGGGCAGGGAAATAAACATGTACATAGAAAGTAAATCGTTTCAACTTTCACATAATTTAAATACTTTATAGGAATTGTTTTCAAGAAAAAGAGCATCACAGCCTCACCTGCAAACACAATCCTCAGAGCATGTTGAATTGCATGCTGTGCATCCAATATCCACATAGGCATTGTCACGCTTTTTCTTGACGAGGTACACATCTAGCTTTAGTTAAAGGCATCAGCAATAGGTGATCAAGAGAATGTCTAATTCTAGACATGGTCGATGTTGTTATTAAGGTTATGTAAATAAGTATTTCCTATTGCCAATACAGAAACAATTTTTTTCTTTTTCTTTTTCCTACTGAGAGATTTAGTAAAGAAATAGTAATTTCATGACAATGTTCTAGCCACAAATAAAAAAGAGAGAAATAGGATACTCCGCCTAATGTGCACATATGGAGGTGGCCCCACTTCATAATTTGTGTCATCTTCCAATGTCATGTCTACCTTGAATTCCTCTTCCTCATTTGGCAGAGGTAAGCAGTGAAATATTTCCTATAATTGAAGACATGCTTTCAATCAAGTCTATCAATGTTGAACTACCAATGTCGAATCAAGTGAAGCATCACAACACAAAAATGGTCACAAAGGTAAGAACATGAATATTTTAAGTTATAGGGAAATTTGGAAAAATATAAGCACACAAGTTTTAGTAAAAATATTATGATGAAAAAGTACAAGATATTATATTTACATTTATGATGTCTTAATACAAAAAAAAAAGATCATGAGGAGCTTAAAAATGATATTAAAAGCAGCATAACCAACATTAATATAAAATATAGACATAGAAATCATCAGGCCATACCCATAAATCACAATGAATTTCTTGGAGATTTCATATTAGCAAAATAGCAACATTTTCGGAAATAAAGTGATAAATTGACATTTTGGAGCACTATATGATTTGATTTAGCAACTCCAACAGTATGGATATATACTGGATACTTCATAAAACCTTGGAAACATAGAACATTGACCTAAACATATGCTTCCATGGTACATACCATGTAACAAAAACAAAGAATTCATATATCAAGCTCTAACCTCAATATTCTGATCTGTCTTGTCTCTGAATGATGAGTCTATCTTGAATTCTTCCTCCACATATGGTAGAGGCAAGCGACAAAATATTTCCTACACATGGAGGTGTGCACAAAGTGAACTGAGTTATGGCTTATAAATAGGAAAATGAGGAGATAACAGGCAAAAGATATTTATGAGTTTGGATTTATGTTCATTCACTCTGCGACCAAAGAGAGCAACATACTGGAAAAGAAAAGGAAAGAAGAAAAAGTGTTATTGGATGTGAAGCGAGGACTTCTTTAGATGCCTTACAAGCAGCAAATAAGCTTCTAATGTCATTTGACAAGCATGAAATGCAAGTCTGAATTTGACAAATGTCTAGTAGGGCAAGATTTTTTATAACATATTCAGAGTAGAACTTTACATGCTGCCCTAATTCACTTAATATGAAAGAGATTTAACAATCCCTCACAAGCTTCTGATCACATAATTATTTTTCAATAAAAGATTCTATGAAAAATAAACTGACATTTAGAAATTAAAGTGCAGAACCACATGCTTGCACCATACATAACAGGCAATGAAAACAAGAAAATCTAAAACAGGCTCTGACCTCAATGTCATCAGTTAGTATTGCTTGCTGCTCAAGGAATAAGAGACATCAGTCCTGTCAGACAACCTAATCAATGAATAATAAGCAGCAGCAATAAAATCATTACATATACCACTACAGTGAATAACCTGAGGTACTACATCATCAGCCTCAGGGTTCACCTATGTAAACAGGTCATCATTTTATCATAAATTCATAAATGAAGTAAAAACAACAGTTAGAGTGGTCTTAAATTATTTTCAAATCAAATTCTCCCAGGCCCCTAAAGGCAGGCACCATTATCTTTCTCTCATACTTTTCCTCCAAATTAATGCTCCAAGTATTCTACCTAGGAATTTCAAGTCACAATTTAATGATTGACCTTTGAAGGACAGGCAAGATGATGGTGAACAATTTTTCTTATGCCAGATTAAGAGGTATCCAACAATCACCCTCTAATCCATTTCCATTATGAGATAGATATTGGTCTTCAATTATTTGGCCACTGAATTGTCTGCCCCAAGTCAATGGGGAAGAACTTAATACTCAACAAGGATGTTTGGAAGGAAAGGAAAGCTAAAGAGAAGCATGGCTTCTAAATCCTCTTGAATACTTTTGACTTTTCCAGAAGAAAAGAAAACAAAGATAATTTGATGCAGTAGAAACATCTTTCAAGTCATGAAGAAGAAATGCCTCCAAGTGCCTTTGTTTTTCAATAAAGAGTCCTTTCTTTAAGTCATATAGAAACTGTTAATTTCGTTGCCAATTTATGCATTTTTGTACCCCTTATAATCCAACTCTACGCTCTGGTGTTAAGAAAACAAAAAATGGTCATGTTTCTTTTTCTTTTTTGATCATCGACAAAAAAGGCAACGTTAACATATCTTATATGGAAAATTAATTTCTAATGGTAGTTAAGTATTTGTGATATATGTAAATAAACTTATATATAAAATGTGAATAGAAAAAACGCATGTATGGAGGGTTTCTCTTAATACCTTGCATTGTTATATTTCTTCATGGCAGAGTTTTAAACCTTGTCAGTTGTGATATGATAATTAAGCAATTATACACACTATTTTAAATCTAATATTTCAAGAACGCATCAAGCATATAAATGTAAATTGTCATTTTTTCGTCAAAAGTTTCCATAGGGCTTAATTTATATTCGTCATGCGAGAACTATGGATAACCATTACTTCTCTTCACTGAGGTTCATCCACGTGGCTCATCACATCATCTACCCGGTTTAAGACTCACTATAGAAGAGTGTGATGCATTGATACTCCTTGAAAAAATACAACATTATTAAGATGTCATAAAAATTGGGAAGTATTGATGATGACTTATAACAAAATAATGCACTTTGAATCATGCTTAATGTTCTTTTTAATACTCCTAGAAGTTATGCATTTCTATTAAGTATACAGATGGGGTTTGTATCTACATATATAAGAGTGTGAAAGGAAATAAAGACACAATTAAAACACTTTTACTGTGTGAAAAAATCTGTTCAACCCAATGAGTTTGGAGGTCCAGTGTTTTGAGTTTTTCAAATTTGGAGGTTTGAGTTTTTACTAAACAACAGAGAATTCTTGTTGAAAAGAATATAATTGAGTTATTTCCATCATTTGCACTCTTTTGAATATATGAAACAAATTCATCTTGTTTCCATGAACACAACTCACATACCGAGAGTAAACCATATAAATTCATTGTCTTGTGTGTCTAAGCTTGAATTATAGCCTTAATTTCGTTGTTGCTCACAAGTCACAACAAATTGGCATCAAAGCGTTTCAATCCAAAATGACATCAAGTATTTCGAATGCCGACTTAGAGAAGTTCGATAACAAGAACAATTTTAGTCTATGGCAAATCAATATAAATTATTTGCTTGTTCAACAACTCCACAAAGTCCTAAAGGGGAGAATGACTAATGCTTCCACTTCTAACGAGGATTGGGAGGATCTCGATCCTCACATTATGAATACAATTTGGCTATACCAAGCCGACAACATGCTCTACAAAGTTTCCAACGAGAAGCCGACCAATAAATTGTGGGCCAAATCAAAGAGCTTTTACGTAACAGAATCTCTCACAAACTTACTTTATTTGAAGCGCCAACCTTACACAGTTGATGGAGGGTACACCAGTCCATGAACACTTGAACAATTTCGACAAACTTCTATGTAAATCATTGAGCATCAATGTCAAGATCGATGATGAAGATAAAGCTTTATTACTTTTATACTCTCTTCCTACTTCTTATCATTATCTTGTAACTACACTAACCTATGGAAGAGAGACCACAGTTTTAAATAACATGACTAAAAATTATCTATCAAAAGAAATTATCTAAAAGCCAGTTCCAGGTAGCTAGGTCGTGGGCCTTGAAGCAAGGGGCAGATTTGATTTTCATCCATAACGTGAGAGACGAAAAACAAAAGCTCGAAATTGCCAGTTTGGCCGAAAGCACCAAACAAAATCAAAAAGGTATTGTCCTCTCTGCTTCTTAGGGAAATTTGTCGAGCACATAATTCTGGATTTCAAGTGCTCATTTCACACAAGCCTGAAGAAGGATCTATTTTCCACTTACCCACCTAACACTTGTGGTACTGTTCCTATAGGTAATAATGCCACGTGTGAAACAATCATTATCGGAAACATCAAAATTAAGATGTATGATGAAATCGTACGGACTTTAACTGACATTAAATATGTCCTAAATCAGAAAAGAAATTTAATCGCTTTTGATATTCTCAATTCTATGGAATGTAAAATTGTCGTAGAGAATGTCTCCATGAAAATAATGAAGGGAGCACTTATTGCGCTGAGAACAAATAGAGTTAAAAATCTCTAAAAACCCGTAGGAAGTTCCATTTCTTGCGGAGCTTCTGACATTACTACAGATGAGAATGATCAAAATTCCAAAGTTACTACAAATGAGAATGATCAAACACGGATATGGCATATATATATTGAACATATGAGCAATCGTGGACTTGAAAAGTTTCATAAGCAAACCCTTCCAAAAGGTACCAAGTTTTCTAAATTAGACTTTCGTGAGCATTATGTTTGCAAAAAACATCATCAAGTAACTTTTTGCACATCAACTCACACCACAAAATGAATGCTTAATTACATCCATTCGGATGTTCCTGGTCCTTTGCAAGTTCCGTCAAAGGAAGGATCCAATTACTTTGTTTCTTTTATTGAAGACTTTTTGAGGAAGGTATAAATTTACACAATTAAATCAAAATCAAAAGTGTTTGAAACTTTTAAACTGTGGAAGGCCATGGTGGAAACACAAAGTAGAAGAAAAGTGAAATCACTCTACACCGATAACAGAGGCTAGTACATGTCTATCAATTTCCAAAAGTTATGTGAAAAGGAGGGCATCACCTAACATTGAATAATCCGTCAAACTCATCAACAAAATGATGTTGTCTAGCAAATGAACCAAACTTTACTTGAATAAGCTCAAAGTATGATGAGCGTAGCCAAGATTTCAAAAGAATTTTAGGCTGAGGCAATCGAGATCATGTGTTACCTTATGAATATGTTACCCGCTATAAGTTTGAAGACACCAAACAAGATTTGGTCGGGGAATCTTTCCATCTATTTTGATTTGCACGTCATTGGTTGTCCTATATATGTTTATTCTAACACCAACAAACTTGAACCAAGGTCAAAGGAATGTATTTTTCACGATGTTAAAGCTTTCAGGTTGTGGCACTCGGGACCAGACAAATCACACTATTTTTTCTCCAAAGACGTCAAATTTGATAAAATTTCAATGCTAAAATATACCAGGATTCAAAACCAGTGTGAACAGTTTGAAAAAAAATAGAAAAACATGCTGCTGGAAAGATTCATTATGATGATGAATCTGTCCCTGGATAGATTCATTATGTTGATGAATCTGTCCCTAGACAGATTCAAAAAGGGAAGGATGCCACTGAACAGCCTGAGGCTCATGAGGCAAGCCTAAAATTCCATATTCAAATTTTATGCATGGCTCCAATAAAAATGATTTGCAAACGTATAGAAATCAGAGGTCACAATGAAAGCAGAAGCAAAGGTAAATCACAGACATGATAGCCCAAGTCATATTGGCCGAATATGGAGAGCCAAACAACTTCAAATAAGCTGTGGCCAATACCGAAACCAACAAGTGGATGCATACGATGCAAAATGAAATACAATATCTCCATAAAACAAGACATTGGATCTTGCTAAGAAACGAAAAGGTAAACAAGTTGTTAGTTGCAACTGGGTATACAAAAGAAAATTTGACGACACCAACAAGGCTCAATTTCTCCAAAATCATTCTCCCGTTATGAGACATGCAACCATTCGTGCCCTTTCAGCATTGGTTGCTGCGTGTGATTTTGAACTTAAACAACTAGATGTCAAAACCGTGTTCTTACACGGAAAGTTCAAAGAGGAGATCTACATGGATAAATCAGAGGATTCAATTCTAAAGGAAAAGAAGAGCTTGTATGTAGATTAAAAAATTCTCTCTACAATTTGAAGCACTCTCCATGGCAGTGGTACAAATGATTTAAATTGTCTATGCGTATAAATGGGTTCATACTTCACACAAAATAAGAATGATTGATGAGTATATTTCCAAATGATTCCCGATGATTCGTTTATTTATTTGGTAATTTATGTTAATGATATGTTAATTGCGATTAAAAATATATCTAACATTATTTCTTTAAAAATGTGATAAAACAAAAAATTTGACATGAAAGATCTTAGGGAGGCCAAGAAAATTTTGGAGATGAAAATTCATTGGAATAGAATTGCAGAAAAACTGAGTTTATTTCAAACTCAGTATATTCAAAAAATTCTCACAAGAATTAATATAAATAAATGCAAGCCGATTTCCACTCCATTGGCCGAGCATTTTAAACTTTCCATAAGTCAAGCATCATGCACTAATAAAGAAAAGGATAAAATCGCGTGTGTCCTTTATTCTAATGCCGTAAGTAGCTTAATGTATTGTACAGTGTGCACATAACTGGATCTTTCACATGACATCAGTGTTTTAAGCAGGTTTAAGCCTAATCCAGTGAACTGCGCTAGCTTGCTGTCAAATCGATTCTCCGGCATTTTAAAAACACACAAAATTATCACTTAGTTTTTAAAAGTGACTCAGCTGACAAAGATTAAAGTGTTGGTTTTGTTGATGCTAATTTTGCAGGGAGTCTCAATAATAGTAGGTCGACAATCAGATACATTTTTACACTTGCCAGTGAACCTGTCAATCAGATACCGTTTGTTGGGACAAACGAGCGTTCGGATAGAATGCACCCGAGCACAGTGACCGAGAGGAAAAATTACTTGGACAGAGGGACAGCGCTCGGACGGACAGCCAACAAAGAAAAGAAAGAAAATCGCGAGAAACACACAAGATTCAACGTGGAAACCCTTCTGGAATCGAAGGGAAAAACCACAGAAGCAAAGTCAACAGCAAATCCACTATGTCAAATAGGTTACAAACCTCCAACATGGAGTATCCGCTACACACCCGAGAAGTCAAAGGGAAAAACTCTTCAGAGCAAACCAAGAAAAAGCACTCTTTTCTTTTCACTCTATTTTTCTCTTTCTCCCTTCTCTCACCGGTAGTGCACTCCTCTTCTCCTTCACAATAGCCATTTTGCTTTTCCAAAATTGCTCTCTCAATCTTGCCCAGCACTCTCTCTCTCTCTCAACCGGCAGCCCATATATATAGCCACAAGGGGCCCTAGGTCCAGCCAGCCACCCTACTGCCAGTAGGGTGGCAG
>JAOVVI020006302.1:0-15748 GCA_028571085.2 Nepenthes alata | reverse complement strand
CAATAAGTTGCTCTCTATGGTTTATACGCAAAGAACTTGATCTCTGATATCATTCATTAGGAAAATAGAATTCCCACAAGCATATATGGATGATCAAAGAATAATAAGTTAATAAGAATACAGGACAATTTTATGTTGTTCCCTTAGTGTGAGGCACATCAACAACGAATCCACTTTGCTATCTTCTTCAAGGTTATAAATATCTATAAAAGTGTGACAGATCGGATCATAATTCTCTAATGACCTCCGTCAATAATTATGATTAACAAATTGGACAGACCAGATATCGGATAGGATACTATTCACGTCCGTCAATATATAAATACAAATTGTGTAATAAGACAAACAAAAACAATCATACAATATACCACAATAACACATAAGATCCAAACCGGCCGCATTCAAAGTCTGACGCATTCAGGCCGGCCACAACTAGGTCAGCCGTATCTAGGTTGGCCATATCTTGGTCGGCCACATCTAGGTCGAGTCAATATAATTTACCGAGATACTAAGAGATACCACTAGGAACCAAAATATTTAAATAGTAATGCCCGACGGAAGCATACAAAATTTTTCATTAATTTACATAACAAAATTGTTCACACAAAAGTGTCTCCAAAGTGATGAAAAATACATCAAAAGTTGATCCATAAACTGCTACATGAATCTAGGTCGGCCTCTCAAGTCTAGATAGTTCGTCCGACTCTACTCTAACTTGTCTGGCATGAACTCTTGCTCGTCTGAAGGTAAGAAAAAATAATAATGAGTAAGCCGATTACTCAGTAAGGTACAAATAAGCAAAGACAAGTATATTTATTGCCTCAAAACGAAATAAAAAAAAACAGAATAGGAGCTTAATGCATAGGAAACATAAAACATGGGCCAAAGACGTTTTCATGGGTACCGATCCACTTTAAGTTCGGATGTCATTTGTTTTATTCTTAATTACTTTGCTTTCAAAATCATGTTGAAAATTCAATCATCTTTAGGGACCAAACGGGAGTGGACAAAACGAGGAAAGATTGTGTAATCTCCACACAATCTAAGGGCGACCCTTTTATTCTACTACTATAGGCGAACGGCAATACTGTTGGGGTCACTCCCGAATGGCATGGATTGGACGAGGACTCCATTGAAGCGTCTTGTGGACGAGGACTTCCTGAAGCGTCAAGAGGACGAGGACTTCGTTCATATTGGCATACCCGAGTACTACTGGACGAGGACGAGAACTCTATGGTCATAGGCGTTGACCTTATTCTCGTAGGGCCTGCTGTGGCCGTTTTTGCAGGGAGGTTGGTCACCTACCCTGATCGGAAGTTATGCCAGGTACAACTTCCAAGGTGTCAGTCGGTCTGTCCTCAGGCACGCGCCTGCCATGACAGGCCTAGGCGCACGCTTCTGCCACCCTACGGGCAGTAGGGTGGCTGTAGGGTGGCCGACCGTCCAGTCAGCCACCATGGTTGTATATAAATAGACTTGTGCCCTTGCTTATTTAGATGTGTGGCAATTGTAAGGAAAGAGCCTTGAGAAAAGCTGTGGGCAAGTTTCTTAATAGAGAGAGAAATACTTGCAGAGAGAGAGAGAGTGCTTGTATACTTGTGATTGTTTTGCCTTTGAGCTTATGTAGCTAACGGCTGTAATCAATTCTTTCAAAGTATATTTTCGGTGGTTTTTTTCTTGTTTTTGTGAGGGTACTTCCACGTCAAACTCTCTGTGTTATCTTTCATTTTTCTATCATTCTCGTCTGTCCGTCCGAGAGCTTTTTCTCTGTGTGCTGTCCGAGATCTTTGTCCGCTCGGTCACCGTGACTTCCGCGAGTTTTGCGCCAACACTATTAGAGTTCTAAAACCATATATTATGGATTAGTAGTTCTACATAAATTTAGTTAAATATATTCGTTTAGTTTGTAAATTAGAAAAGTGGTTATTATAATTTATCTATCATCTTAATTTTTTTATGTATTTAATAATTAAAAATAAAAATAAAAATTATATTAAATTTATAAAATAACTATTGTAATTCTTATCTTTAATCCTTTAACTTTTAATCTATTTTTCAAAATATATTCAAAAACCCGGATGAAAAAATTACTATAACAATTCTCCATTTAGTGGAGGAAAGTGAGAACATTTTTTTACGAAAAGATGGCACTATGTTTAACTTTATTCCCCACTTCTGATTCTAGCCTTTCTTTACGACGTCGAGAGGCTTAGGGGGCATGTGACTCCGGTAGATGTCAAATTAAGCATATTAAGTACTATGTAGAATGTTTCGGCCATTTTTAGATAAACAAAATATAGAGAAAAAGATTTTCAATGAACGGTTGAGAGTCCTTAAAAAAATGGTTCCCTTGCACGTACTTGTTAAGGAATTCTTAATATCGCATTCGAAATTTTAATTTCAACATTAATAATTTTTTTATTATTTATTTAATTAATAATCTAATTATCTATTCAATTAAATATTAATATAAATTATATACTGATATCTTGATCGATCATAATAATAAAAAATAAATCATACACATAATCGAAATATGTGCCATATCTTATATGACTCCGACACCGACCTAACTATGACGTCGAACTTTACATAAAGAGTTTGCTTGTCATCAAATTCAGAGTAATATAATTTGTAGAAAATAAAATCACATCTCCAAACTAATATTCATCTAATATCTTATAGACCAGACTGATTAATACAACATTGCTAAATTGAACATACATTAATTAATGTTTAAAACTCAACACAATACATTAGTTATAATCCGAAAGCCACCTTACGGCACCTTGAACATTCTAAAACTATCTAGAGACTAAATATAACATTAAACATTGTATAATCTTATATTATAGACACATCAACACAATTGTTCTTCATTTTTGTTCATCCGGTAATTATCTATATATTTTATCTGAAAGAGTTAGTAAAATAGAGTAAGGAGTGAGTCAAAAGTTTAACAAGTTATATATTATAACAAATAATTGTATATAATTTGTATTTCAAACATATCAAAAAAATAATAATCAGAATCTAATGTAATAATATGAAATTTTCATAATACTTGTGTAGGAAATTCAGTTTATATATATCCAAAATTCTAAATAAGTTTTTGTTCATTTTTTAATATCAAAACATGCTAGTAGATTAAAGTAATCGAAACCTATATTATATTTGTTTCTACATAATTAAAGGTTGTACGCTAATATTTAAGACTCATAGATGTGCTATCATACATATAACATTATAAATACAGCCGAATGTCACTCGTAAATAATAGGTTCAAATATCGATATACTACTATAATATACCACTAGCTGAAGTATAACTATAATCTAATAAATATTCTTAAAAAAATGCTAAACTTTTTTTCATATTTCTTAATTTTCTCAATTCTAAACAAATGATCATAATTCATAGTTTATAACAGAGTTTTTCTTTAAAATTCAATAACTTCTTATTATATCAAACTTATACTTTTTGTATTAATTAAACTATGATAAGTATTAAACACATGAAATACTAATTTAATATATAGTGCAGAAAATTCAGGAAAAATGTAATAAAGTGCATAATTTAGCAAAGTATAAAGGATTTTACTAAAATTTTAGACCATATGCTTCAGTAAAAAAAGAGGATTTTACTAAATTTATAAAAACATGTAGAGTATATTTTCATAAATTGACGTGTAAAATTGTTCTTATTAAAATATTGTCAAAAAATTTAGCAAGTATTACAGAAAAATCAGCTATATCCTGAATTCACAACAATTCATTTTCTGGATAAACATGCGGAGAAATTATATAAGTTTTCAAAACATTGAAGGTATATAAATTGTAGTTCTCAGGCATGTAATAGTTTCATGCGCAGAATTAAGCATGCAGAAGCATCATACTAAGATTTCAAATCTTGCATGAGAGCTAAAATATAGAATTCAGCTAATTTATTCAATCTTCATGAATTTAAACATGAATTTTATATGATTTTACAACAAAATGAAGAGAATTTAATATATATGCTAAGCATAAATATTATAACTTTGAATTCATATTATGCACGAGTATTTGAATAAGAAAATATTTAAAAAATTATGAAAAAAAATAGCAATAATAGAATGAGAGGTTTTGAATGTACTTACATTAACTTTAAATTATTAAAATTTAACTTTTGATTTACTTAATTTGCACTTCTTTGGCTTTCTTTTTTCTTTTTCTCTCTCTTCTCTTTGTCTACTTATCTTTCCTCTTTCAAAACTACACAGCAAAATAATAGAAATTAATCGGATGTCTCATTATATATTGAGTGGCCCTCGATCGTCAATTCGGGCACGCATCAGACACCATACTACAGGATTGCAATGCTTGAGCATGTAGCTATTGTCATAGTACGCTCAAACATCCCTCGAGTGTACTTCAGGGGTTAATCCCATAGTTTGTGGCATTCAGGTGCGAGTCAAGCCTCCTTCAAGAGCTAGCAAATCAGTCAACTTTAATTTTTTGATCGAATTTTCTTCATCCTTTAACTTTAATGTTAATTATATTAATTTAATTATTTGTGATTATTTTAAATTAAGGACTCGAGCCATATATATCTCCCATTCTTATAAAAATTTTGTCCTTAAAATTTTACATACATTACTATAGAAACAAATGATGGTACTTCTCCTGGATCTTATTTTCTCTTTCCCATATAGCTTATTCATGCGAATAATTTCTCTATAAGACTTTCACTAATATAATTACCGTTATCCGAAACACTTGATTTCTTCTACCTAAAATTTAAACCGGTATCTCAACATATGTCAGGTCATCATGAATCATCAACGGATTATATTTAATAATGTGTGTCAGATTATATATATATATATTCAGAGTATTGACACGTGGAATATATTATGCACATCTCCCCAATTAGGAGGTAAAGCCAATTTATGGGCCACTTCATTAATCTTCTCTAAAATTTTAAACGATTCAATAAATCTCGGCTTTAACTTGTATTTAATTTCAAATCTTGAAATCCCTTTCGATGGAGATATTTTTAAAAATATGTAATCTCCAACCTTAAAATTCAGTTCTAATATTCACTAATCAAGTTAGCTTTTTTGCGTACTTTGCGTAACTTTTAATCTTTTATGAATCAAATGGATCTTAACGGATATCTCTTAAATAACTTCCTGTCCCAAAAAAATTCTATCTTTTGTCTCCTCCGGATGAATCAGGAATGGTATTTTCTCCCATATAAAGCCTCAAATGGGGTATAGCAATACTCGCTTGATAACTATTATTGTATGTAAATCCCGTCGATGCCAAATAATCACTCCAATTACCTTTCATCTCCAAAAGCGAAATACTTAACATATGCTTCAAAATCTAAATTGTTCGCTCTGATTATCCATCTATTTGAGGATGTTAAGCTGTACTAAACTTTAGATTAGTCTCCAACTCTCCCAAAATTTTGAGATAAATATCAGGTCTTAATTTGACATAATAGAAGCTGGAATACCATATAATCTGACCACTTCATTAATATACAATTTAACTAGTCAATCTCTAGAAAACATCATCCGTATAGTTATAAAGTGAGCCGACTTCGTGAGTCAATCAATGATCACGCAAACTGTATCGTAGTTCCTTGGTGCCCTTGGTAATCTCATCACAAAATCTATCATTATATCATCCCATTTCTAACTAGGAGTTGGCATAAGTTACAATAGATCAGGTGACTTCTTGTACTCGATCTTCAATTGTTGGCAAATCAAACATCTTTTCATAATGGTTGCTATTTCTCTTTTCATATTTCTCTTTCAAAATAACTTCTTTAAGTTTTGATATATCTTGTTAATCTCCGGATGGATAGTGTACTTCGATCCATAAGTTTTATTCATAATCTCTTCCTTTAATTTTTCAATATTCAGAACATATATTCTGTTTTGAAACCTCAAAACTCCATTGGCTCTTATGTAAAATCCGCTTTAGAACTTTGGTTCATGTTTCCGACAATGTCCGCAAAAAATAGATCATCCATTTGAGATCCTTTAATTTTTTAAAAAATTTTGGCTGCACTTAAAAATAAGAAATATCATCCAATTTCCTTTGGAGTGTCTCTTAATATCATATTACCTTATGCATTTCGACATATCCACCTATTTGATCTTCAAGTGAGCCAAAAAACTCGTCATTTGGCCACTTAAAGCATCCACCACAACATTAGCCTTCCCGGATTGATATTGAATCTCACAATCATAATCTTTTAGAAAATACATTCATCTCTGTTGTCTCATATTTAATTTTTTCTTAGAAAATAAATATTTGAGACTCTTGCGATCCAAATATATAAAAAACTTCTCGCCATACAGATAATGTCTCTAAATCTTCAATGCAAAAAATCATCGCTACCAACTCTAAATCATGAGTCGTATAGTTTATTTTATGGATCTTCAATTGCCTCGACCCATAAACGATCACCTTTATATGTTGCATCAAAATAAAACCTAATCCAATCTTTGAAACATCACAATAAACTACAAAATCCTATGGATCCTTTTAGAATAGTTAGGATAGGGACGGTCATCAGTCGGTTCTTCAACTCATAAAAATTCTATTCACATTCCTCCGTCCAAACAAACATGACTTACTTTTGTGTCAAATGGTTTAACGACATGGCAATTCTGAAAAAAATGCTCCACAAACCTTTGATAGTAACCCACTATTCCCAAAAATTTTCTAACTTCAATTATTATTATCGGTCGACTCCAATTAGTCATCACTTTGATCTTCCTAGGATTAATCAAAAGCCCTCTTTTGGATATAACATTACCTAAAAACATAACTTTTTCAAGATAAAATCTACACCTCTTTAACTTAGCATACAATCTCCTTTCCCTAAATGTCTGAAGCACAATTTTCAAGTGCATCTCATGCTTATTATAGCTCATTAAATATATTCAGATATCATCAATGAATACTATCATAAATTTATTAAGATAAGGTTGAAACATCTGATTCATCATCCATAAAAGTTGTAGGGACATTAATCAAACTGAATAGTATAACCAAAATCTCATAAATGCTTATACCTCGTTCGAAGAGTCATTTTTACCATATCCTCCTTTTTAATCCTCAATTAGTGATATCTCAAATGAAGATCAATATTAAATAATACTTGAGCCCCTCAAAATTATTCAAATAAGTCAGCAATCATTAGTAACAGATACTTATTCTTGATGGTGATCTTATTTAAGTATCGGTAATCGATACCTAACCATATCGATCCATCCTTCTTCTTCACAAATAGCACCAGGGCACCACCCCATGGTGACACACTTGACCAATTAAAACCTTTCTCTAGTAATTCTTATAATTGTTGTTTCAATTCTTCGAGCACCAACAGTACCATTTTATAAGGGGTCTTCGATATCACTGCCACTTTAGGCATCGTCTCAATCTCAAACTCAATTTTTTTTGTTTTGTAATAGTCCTAGAAGATCTTCTGAAAAAATGTCCTCGCCAAAATACTATGGCTTCTGATTGTACTAGTATAAGTTAAATAGGTTTGACATCCACTTTTTATCAAATGACGAACATGTAAGGTCAAAATCATGTATGGTAATTGTTTATACATTACCCCTTGAAAATAAAATAATTTACATTAAGGAATAACAAAATAGATCCTCTTATAAAAACAATTGACACTAACATAATAATTCACTAATCAATCCATACCTAATATTATATTGAAATTATATATGTCTAATAAAATTAAATCCGCCACTAACTTCAACCCATTGAGCCAAACAACACACCTTGGGTATACGGTATTCGTAACTAAGGATGATCTTATTAGTGTAAACACTATTATTGTAAAATCCATGATCCTTGGGGGTGACATCAAATAACAAACAAACGTTAGTGATACAAATAAATGTGTAGATCCTGAATCCAAAAGTATGTGTTAGAGTTTCAAAAATCATCAGCTTACCTTCCAGCACTGTAGGTGACGCATCCGTATCTTGTGCTATCACAACAAAAGCTCGTTTTGAAGTACATGACTTCCTCACCGTTTGCCTCGAAGGATGAGAAAATTTTTTTATCACGTGATCGAGCTGGCTACAATTGAAGCATGCACCTAAGATCTTGTAACATGGTATTCCACCATGAGTTTTCCATAATGTGGGCACACAGGCATTGCCGATTGAAGGCCCGATACACCCTGAATCTCAGCACTTTTTTTTCTTTTCTCTACTGGCTTGGACCATCTTATGGGATTCTCTTGAGCCTGAACTTTAACTGGATCCTTGGCCTTCATGGTTAGCGGTCTTCTTTTCAAATAATTTATCTCTTTCTAAATCCTTTTCAAACAAAAGAGCTTAGTTTAACACGCCTCCATACGTCTTTAATTTTAGCGTCACAAGCTATCGCCAAATTTTGTTCTTCAAGCCCTGTGAACATTTCCTCACCTTCTTTGCTTCATCATGCACCATGTGAGGGCATAGCGAGACAATCCATGAACTTGGCATCATGCTCAGTCACAGTCTAGTTCCCTTGCTGCAAATAGGTGAACACGTCCTCTTTTTGTTCCCTTAGACTCGTTAAGAAGTACTTGTCTAGGAAAGCCTCTACGATTATGTGCCACAAAATCTTTTCGTTCTCTAAACCCATCGCTCTCTTCTTCATGGACCACTAATAGTTTGCCTCGTCCTCTAACTTGTAAGAGGCAAACATCACATTATCCTCTTCCGAATATTTAATCATAGCAAAAACTTTCTCAATTCTCTAGATCCAAATTTTAGCCTTAGTTAGATCCGGATCACTATAAATTCAAGCATCCTTTCATTTGTAAATTGATCGTACGACGTAGTACCTGGATTCGTTGGGATAGGATCCAGATTGCTCTATCATCGTGCCATAATTTCAATCACAACCGCCATCCTCATCATGATGGCTGAGTATTCATCGTCTTGATCTGAATGAGAGATGGGTCCAATGTTTTGACATTATCGAGATGATATTTTTTAATTTCATCACAAAAATTTAATTACATTAGATCCTCAAATCAAATTCAATCAAATTCAATCCTCAAACCAATTAAGGTAACTCTTATAACTTCACTTATACCACTTTAACTGTTACATTTTGAATTCCAATCACCTCATTAATAATTTCTCTTTTATTAATTATTCAATTAGCAATCTAATTAATTATTTAATTAAATGTGGATGTGAATTGTATGTCGATACATCGACTGACTACAATAATAGAAAACAAACCATGCACAAGATCCAAATATGTGCCACCTCTCATGTGAATCCAACGCATGCTTAATTTTGAAGTCGAACCTAACATAAGGAGTTTGCTTATCATCAAATTCAGAGTAATATAATTTATGAAAAATAAAATCATACATCTAAACCAACATTTATCTAATATCTTATATACCAGATGGATTAATAGAATCGTGCTAAATTGCACATACATTAATTAATGTTCGAAACTCAACACAATGCATTAGATATTATTCGGAGGCCACATTACAACACCTTAAACTATCTAAAACTATCTGGAGATCAAATATAACATTAAGCATTGCATAATATCATATTATAAACTTATCAACACAATCATTCTTCATTTCTATTCATTCGGCAAGTATCTGTGCATCTAATCCGAAAAGATTAGTAAAATAGAGTAATGAGTGAGCACAAAATTTAGTAAGATATGTATTATAATAAATGATCATATATAATTTGTATTTAAAATATATCAGAAGGACAATAATCAAAATCTGATACGATGACATGAAATTTTCATAATACTTGTATAGGAAATTCAGTTTATAAATTTGTAGAATTTTTTATCTTACTTTTTTTCATTTCTTAATATCAAAACATGGTAAAATTTGATTTTCTTAGGGATCAAAAGCTAGTAGGCATTATCAAATAAATGATCAAATAATCAAAACCCAGGTTAAATTTATTTATACACAACTAAAGGCGGTACGCTACTATTCAAAACTCATATATGGACATCATATATGTAATTCTATAGATTGGTTGAATTCCACATCTCACTAATAGATGATAGATTTGAATCTCGATATATCACTATAATATATTAAGGTATATTATAATATACTACATGCTAAAATATAATTATGATCCAATACTTATTCTTAGAAAAATTTTATACTTTTCTTCATACTTTTTAATTTTATTAATTTTAGAGAAAATGATCATAATTTATAATTTATAGCAGAATTTTCTTTCTAAATTCTGTAATTTCTTATCACATTAAACTTATACTTTCTTTAGAAATTAAACTATGATAAATTTTAAACACATTGGATGCTAATTTAACATATAATGTAGGAAATTCCAACAAAATGTCGTAATTATGCGCAATTCAGTAAATATAAAGGATTTTACTAAATTTCAAACCATATACTTCAGCAAAAGTAGAAGCTTTTACTGAATTTATAGAAACAAATAGAATATGTTTTTCATAAATTGACATATAGAATTGTTCATATTAATATATTGCAAAGAAATTTAGTAAATAGTGCAAGAAAATCAGCTACATTCTAAATTTGCAATAATTCATTTTTTGTATAAACATGCAGAGAAATTAAATATGTTTTTAAAACATTTAAGGTATATAAATTACAATTTTCAAACATGCAATAGTTTCAGGCACGGAATTGAGCATGCAGAAACATTATACAAAGATTTTAGATAATGCATGAGAGCTAAAATACAGAATTCAGCTAATTTATTCAATCTTTATGAACTTAGGTATTAATTTTATATAATTTTACAACAAAATGAAAAGAATTTAACATGCATCCTAAATATAAATATTATAATTTTAAATTTATATCATGTATGAGTATTTAAATAAAAAAATACTCAGAAAATCATAAAAGAAATATCAACAATAAAATGAGAGATATAGAATACACTTGTCTTAATTCTAAATTATCAAAATTTAAACTTTAATTCACTTAATTTGTATTTATTAGGCTTTCTCTCTTTTCTTCTCTCTCTTATCTTGGTCTGCTTCTCTCCTCTCTCAAAATTATTCAACAAAATGACAAAAATTAGTCAGAGGTCTCCTTGTATACGGAGTGGCACTTGAGCACCACTTGAGTGTATGTCAGGCACCATACTATTGGATTTAGCACTTAAGCACTATTCAGGCATTTCTGGAGCACATAACTACTGCTACAATGCGCTTGAGCATCCCTCGAGCATGCCTTAGGAACTAACCCCTCTGTTTTTGGTGCTTAGGCACGGGTTGGGCCTCCTTTAGGCACTGGCAAATTGGTCAAAATTTGATCTTTTGATCCAATATTTTTTATCCTTTAACTTTAATTTTAATTATATTAACTTAATTAATTATAATTACTATTTATTAAAAACTCAGGCTTTGCACTTAATCTTTTCAGGGATAGCCTCTATGGTCTGCCCTTGGTATAATTCTTACTCTTGGGAGTGTTCTTCATATTTCTTTCTTAGAGAAGTTATAAATGATCAAGTGGATGAGTGCTCTTTCTGATTATCTATGTGGTACGTGAAAGCTTTGAGTATTATGTTCACTTAATAAATATTTTCTAGATCTCTTTGACTACGGGTTGATGGTGTACTTATAAATTAAAATTCAAAAATAGCCATTAATATAGAGTTGGGAGCTGTTTGGCCATGTATACTATATCAGAAGATAGTTGTACATTTTCTTGCATCTTCATTGAGTGTTGTCATATTATCCAATAATATCCATTTTGTTAATATTTTTTTAGACAAGGTAGATGTCTTTTGGATTCATCATGTGAAGTTCAGAAATCAAAAAAAGACTTAAAATTAAAATAAAATATTCTACTTAAAACTAGAGTATTTTAATTTCAACTTAAGACCGTAGTGTTTTGATAAGGATGAAATCCAAAGTGATTATCACAATTGACAATCCAAAGTGTTTTGGCACAATGGCCGGAATGGCCTTAGGTCTCCTGAAGCCGGAGTGACTTTACGCCACTTAAAGGCCGGACCACTTCATAGAAGTATAAGAGGCCGGAGTAAATAATAAGAAATTGACCGGATTTTGAATAAGTTGATCGGATTTTGAAGGTATTATGTTGACCGGATTTTGAAGGTATTATGTTGACCAGGCTTGAAGAAGTTGACCAAATTTTGAAAGTATTATGTTGACCGGATGTGAAGAACTTGACTAGATTTTGAAGGGTTGACTGGTTTTAGAAATATCAACTGGATTAGAAGCGAGAAAGTATTAACTGATTTTCGAAACAATGAAGGTTGACCGGCTTTAAGTGAAAAAGTTGACCGGACGAAATCTATAATAAATTGGCTACCGAATTCATGACAAACTAAAGACAAACTTTGGACGGTTAAAATCCAACTAGATCCCAACTAAACTAGAGTAAGTGAAATACCTCGTTGGCCGTCTGAGAAAAAGTATCAAGTAGGTGACTTACCCTACTTACTTCCACCTAATCACTGAAGGAAGTACCGAGTAGGTAACTTACCCCCACCTACTGCACCATACCCCTCCTCTTTATAAATTGGGCTTCGGTTGAAGAGGCGAGAGTGAGTGCGGGCAAGTGAAAGCAGTAAGGAGTGAAGAAGGAAAGAGATCCTCAAGTCAGTCGGAGTGGGCAGTCAGACAAGTGTACCCCCCTATTTTTAAGTTTATACTCTGTTTTAACTTCAAATTATTACAAGTGTACTGGACGATCATTCTTTTTAAGTTCGCCTGCCCAGATTTTAAGGAATTTGCCAGTTTTCTCTTCCGATTTAGATTAAATGCATACCGTTTTAATTATTATTTGATAAGCTGTACTCTGGTTTGAATTTATGCTTTCTGTCTTCTGTCCTCTGCTTTCTGTTAAACTCATGTTTAAACTAGAGTGCATGAAAAGGAAAGAGTAAACCAGCCTTGATTAGTAAAATAATTTAAAATAGGCCTCATAGTATAATTTGAAATCGGCTTAAGCAAATATCAGAAACGGCCTTGCACGTTAATTTAAAACCGGCCAAGAATAATTGAAATCGGCCTTAATCAAAACTGGCATTTGTATCGTAAATTTTGAAATCGGCATTTACACTGTGATTTTAAAACCGGCCTCGTAAGGTAATTTTGAAACCGGCTCTGTGATTTTAAAATCGGCATTGTAGTGTAATTTTGAAACCAACCTTGTATCGTATTTTAAAACCGGCATTTGTTGTGTAATTTCATAATCGACCTTGTATCGTATTTTAAAACCGGCATTTGTACTGTGATTTTGAAACCGGACTTGTATCGTATTTTGAAATCGGCATTTGTATTATAATTAAACTCGGCATTGTATTATTAAAACCGGCCTTGTATTAAGCTTTGAAACCAGTCTTGTAATGTAGTTTTGAAACCGACATTTGCCTTGAGATTTTGAAACCGACTTTGTAATATAATTTTAAAACCGATTTTATAAAGTGACGTATAAGTTCTATGATTTGAAACCGGCTTAAAGTATATGATTTTGAACTAAGTTCTATAATTTGAAATCTGCTTGAAATATATAATTTTTGAACCGGCCTTGAGATATCCATACACGATCTCTGAAGGGTTAATAGTGATATTTTTGACTGATACTAAAAATGGCTTTCTGTAAACAATAAGAAGAAATGTTTCTGTTACTGTGGACCCAGGACTGATATGTAGTCAGGTTAGGTTCTCCGGTATACCTTAAAACGTTATAGTGGTAATCGATGATAACTCTGTCGATGGAGTTATATGTGGTCCGCCCTTTCTCGGGGTGTTACGGCCAGGAGAAAAGTTTTATTTCTGGCCTACCTTCGGGAGGCACACCGTACTTTTCCCGTGATATGGGATACTTCTGTTTAGTTTCTCGCCCTGGATTGTGTGGACTAAATACAATCTATCTTCGATTATTCGCCCCCTCCACTAGTAGGGTCTATTGGTAGGTTCCTTTACTGATAAAGATAATTTTTTATAAATTATGAAAGTAAAACTGACTTCTACCTTCTGAAACATGAGTACATTGATTTCTAATTTTTGAAGTTTGCTCGTTTCTATTTTTATGTCTGTATCGTAATTTTGCTTCCTTATGGCATTTGTATCTTCATGTTCAACTGTATCAATTTTACTAAACTCTGTTCTGTATACATATTTTACTGTATACCTGCATGTACCTTGTTGGGTCTCGACTCACTGTTTTACTATTTTTTTGCCCCTCCAGAAGAGACTATAGAGATTGTGCCTGACAAGAAGGACTAGAGTTCAATCTAAAGGATTTTTGGAGATTTAGATACTCTTGAAGTTATCACGAAGGAAGCAGTCTTGATGTAATGATCCGATTAGAAAACATATAAATTTTTGTAATTGAAAATTTTATGATGATGTATGCTTAAATGAGTTCATGGATATAAAGGAGAAGCCTTCTGCAGGTTACTAGAGTTGCTTCCGCTACTTATTTTATGAATATCCTGCGTAAGTTCTAGATGACATCTGTGATCCTGTATTGCGCATAATTGGTTTAGTTTGGATTTTCATTTCTGTTTGAAATGACATAGTAAAAAAAAAGTTGTTCCGTCTCAATTGGTATCAGAGAGATAATATGCCTTAGGATTTGATCGATCGAAAAGTGAAAGTATGAGTTTGAATCTTTGTACTGGATTTCCATTGGAATAGGTCAGGGTAACTAAGGTGACTAGAACCCTTAAGAATTTGGTCCCTAGGCTAAGTTCAAATTTCATGGAGATAATAGATACTTTCCTTTCCTTCAACTGACATTTTGGGATTTTAATGTTGTACATGTCTTGATTTTAGGATGGCTAATGAAAGGGGAAGAAGAGATGGTCGAGGTGGTGGTAGTACCCCCCATGATCGAGAAGCTGAGTATGTGACCTTGCTAGGAAGGGTGGCGCATGTTGTAGAGAAGATGGAGCAGCGTCATGTGGCCCTGGTTCTTGCACCACAACCAATTCTAGCTATCTACGAGAGGTTTAAGGCAGAGAAGGTTCCTGAATTTTTAGGAGAAGCAGATCCACTGAAGGCAAAAAATTAGATTAGGAGATTGAAAAAAATACTTACAATTATCCAATATTCTGATAATGAAAGAGTTATCTTTGTAACTTATAAATTGGAAAAAAATGCCGATGATTGGTGGGTTGGGAAGAAAAGAGCAATGGGATGGTTGGATGAGGAGATTTATTGGAAGACGTTTGAGGAGACTTTCTGGGAATAGTATATTCCCGATAACCTTCATGATTTGAAGGAAAGAGCCCGTATGGAACTTAGGCAAGGGAGTCACACCATAGCGGAGTATGGCGCGAGGTTCATCGAATTGTCTCATCATGTACCTTTCATTGGTAAAGATCAATCGAAGATGATTAAGAAGTTCTTTCAATGGTTAAATGATGAGATTATAAATCAATTAGTGACCCAAGAGTTTCAAGCTTATACTGAGGTCCTAGATAGGGCCTTGGTGCTCGAGAAAGAGTTAGAGACACAAAAATTACTTGTAAAAAGGGCCGCTAGCTGGGCAAGTTCTGGTAGGAGATCAAATGTAGAACCACCTGAGTCATCCAAGAAAGTAAGAATGGTAGATGTGGGGAAGAGTACTACCGAAACTTTATCGGTGACTAGTTCACAAACATCAACTGCAACATGCGCATATTGTAGGAAGAAATACACGGGGAAACATTGCTATAAAGCAATTGGAGCGTGTTATAATTGTGAAAAGT
>JAOVVI020006299.1:0-15751 GCA_028571085.2 Nepenthes alata | reverse complement strand
ACGTTCTGGTTCTGCACAGTTATATGACAGTTCTGCATCACAGTTTTACCGCTCATATGCATGTACCTTGCTGGGCCTCGGCTTACTATTTTATTATTTTTTCCCATCCAGATGAGACAGTAGAGTTAGTGCATGACGAGAAAGAGTAATCAAGAGAAGTTTCTGAAAACGTTTGAGGACCTAGAGCATTCTGGAGCCATTTTGGAAGAGCATGTTGACGTAAAGACTTGACTAAACTTGTGATTTTATACACTGATCTTGTGTCTATGGATGTTCTATAACATGTGAATTTTGTATAGAAAGCATATGATGTGTGTGATTGTAAAAAGGAAAAAATATGCTTCTGCAGGTTATTAGTTTAGCTTCCGCTCTAAACTTTTGAATATAATGTACAGGTCCTAGACGGCATCTCGTTACCAAACCGTTAGTGCAGCTAACGCTTTATAGATTTATGCTATGGATGACACACGTAATCCTGTGTATGCATGTTATAGGAAGAATTGTGGATGACTGATAGTACCATTAATTCTGTTACTGCCTTGACAGAGGCTTTTTGAAAAAAAAAGAACCTGTTCCGTCACAGTTAGACTGGCCCACGGTGTCATCGGACCTATGAGGACTTATGATTTATCCCATTTTTATGCATTTCAAATTAGAGGACATTGGATACTTATAAATTTTTGACAGATGATACTCAAAAATTTAGTTATGTATATTTTATGTTCAAATTTATATTTGATTTATTTTAAAATTTATATTTAAATTTTTTATATGTTCGAATACTATTATTGTATAGTTGCGTCATTGGATCCCAACTTCTGTATGGATGAGGACTCGAATACATAGTAATATAAATATATATTTTAAGTAGAAGGAAGGGAGAGTGAGGCAGTAACACAAAGTATTATTATGTGAAAAATCCTCTTCTAAATGAGAGAGAAAATTCACAGAACTCTAAATTCGGGAACAATTTTACTATTTAGGCGTTTAAGGATCACTCTCTGAGTACAAAGGGTGGAGAACAAAGTGTATGGCGGCTTTTAAGATCACTTTTACAATCACAAGTGTTCTCTAAATTGGTAGTGTGAGTGACTTGCTTTCTCTCTCTCTTTGAGTGTAAATGCAAGTGTTAAAAGTTTGATCCTTTGTTAGTTACACAGTGAATGCTTATATAGTGGTTTGAATCCTCCTATATGGAGCACCCGTGTGGGGCTGGCGTGTGTAATAAATCCTACCACCAACTTTGCAAATCCAATTTGTTGTGTTAGAGATGTTGTGTGCATGCAAGCTGTGAGACATCACTTCTGCAGAGATCACGCCCGCTCTGCAGACCATCATTCCCTATGATGATTGCGTACTACAGAGATCACGCGTACCTTTGCGACAATCAACAATCTGAGCTAGCGTTCTCGGTCGTCCTGAGCTTCGTTTTCTACGCTCATGCCGTTGGAGATTTCTCATAGTCTGTGTCCTTGATGAAGGCTTTGGCCTTCATCAAGTCCGCGAATGTTTGGTGAGAAATCTCCTCGGTCTTCAACTGAGGGCTTGCTCAATAATAAGTCTTCGGGCTTTCAGAGTCATATCCTCAGTGCCACGTCCTCAGGGCTTTACTGGAGATTTTGGTCTCTTACGGAGTCCTCAAACTTTCCAAGCTAAGTCAGCCTCTTGAACCAATTCAGCTCTCTGAGCTTCTTAAACCGTGGATCTAAGTCCTCGGACCTCTTGAGATAATTTAGCTTCTTAGGCCAAATCAATCTCGTGGGCCTCTTGGGCTGTGGGCCTAATTTTTGGACCTTTTATCTAGGCCTTGTGTATTAGTACCCATCACTAGTCCCCCATGCTAAGAGGTTTGAGTATCTTAACCTTTGGCATGTGCGATGGCAGAAATGCCTCAGGCGACTCTGGCATTGATTTGATCTTTTAGAACGTTCCTTTTTTGTCCGCGGCTTTATGCTTCTCTTTTTAAGAGCTAGCTTTCCAAATGTCCATGGTCTTTTCTTGAATAGCTCAGTTGGAATCCATATAACAAAGTGATGACAATCTGATAACTAAGGAAAAGAACTCGACGATATTTCTTGAACCAACGACTTGAACAAATGATGTCCGCGGACTCTCCCCAGGTCTGAGGCGCTGGCCTGCGCCATCAATTGGTGCATTAAATGCGTAGTAAATGCGCATTAAACGCTTCCTTGGGAAGGGAATGCCACTGTTGATGGCGACCTATGGGGAGTCGACACGTAACTTGGAAATAAATGAGGCGCACCTTTTTCAATTTCATGGCCGTTTCAAAAGTATTTCCTTACCTTCATTTGTTTGTCTGCAATCCTAATGTGGGCTTTCCTTACTTAAGCTTTCGCCTCTCATTTCTCTTTTGTTGTCCTTTTTCTTCGAAATCTCTTTCCATGGCTCCAAGCATGAAGGATATCACTTCTTCTCTATCTTTGGCAGACCTCAAGTCCATTCGAGTGCGATACAGGATCCCAAGCTCGATGGCTATGGTGGTTCCTGACGCTCACGAGAGAACTTGCAGCCCACCTGATGGTTTCACTACTGTTTAGTTAGTCCACCTCAAGGGTGGCCTTCATTTTTCCATTGCTTTGGAGCTGTATCACTTTATGATGGACATCAAGGTTCCAGTGGTAAGGCTACAGCCAAATGTCGTTAGGTACCTTATTTCTCTTTATATCTTAGCTCGCTATCACAGTAAGGTTCTTATACTGTGATAGTGAAAGTGATGCTCAGGATTTCACATAGTTATGACTGGTTTGTTATTACTCCACGTCCTGAGTTTGTGAAAATCAGTGGTGGAAACCCCGACTCCACCAAAAGGTGGAAAGATAAGTTTTTCTTTCTTAGCATTCGTGAGAATTGGTCCATCCTTAATGAGTGGGAGAATGTGGAGGCCAATTTTTGCAAGGATGCTTCGAATAGTGAGAGGGTCGTGGCCAAGGATCTAACAAACTTGATGTTATCCAATCTTGGCTCGTTCAACGAAAATAAGAACAGATGGCTGAGACCTGAGTACTTGGAGAAATCCAAGTGGGAGTCTCAGCTCGAGGACTCTGGTGTCTATTCTGTTCTTCCAGAAAAGAAGAAGCTGAAGAAGAAGATAAAGACTCTGAGAATTGAGGAGTCGTCCAAGCGGACAAGGAAAAGCGGTTGGACTGAGACTTTTGAACATCCGACGGTGATTATTGAGTACCCTTCCACATCCGATGATGACTCAGCTCTTATCGAGCGGCTGATAAGATAGAAGGGGCCAACCCGATGATCTGAAGGTGTCAGACCTTCAGTTATCATTGAGCTTGTCTAGCAGCCTTTTGAGATCATGGGCTTGTCCGCAGATCCAACTGTTGCCCCTCCTCCTCTTTATGAGCCCATACCTAATATTCCTTCCATTTTTACTAGAGAGGCCTCAGATTGGATTGACAATCCATCCGAGGATATTATCGAGGAACAGGCAGAAGGGGAGATTGAGGTGACTTGGGTAGAGGAAGCAGTGATGATGACTTTGACAACGATTATTGAGACTGCTGAGGCCGAGCAAAGGAGGGCCACTGAGGTGCCCACTGTTGAGCTCCCTTGCCTAACAATCTAAATTTATAGTCCGATTGAGCTTTCGCCCAAGACCCGTGAGGCTGCCCTTGTCAAGGATATCGCTGGGACTTCACATGTTGCTGTAGAGACTGGGGCTAAGGATCACTCTGAAGTAGCTGAGCTTCTAGTCCTTGACTTAGGTGAAGTTGCCCATGCGGCCAAGGCCACAGCTGCTATAAGGTCGACGGATTCTGAAGCCCCTGGAGGCGACAGTTCAGCAGAGAGCTCATTTTTCTCCAAGGCACATGTCTGTTTCACCTTAGGTTTTTTCACTTTTTGGATGGTACTTTAATAACAAACCCTTGTTTTGCAACTTCGTGAGCTGGTCGGCCGATTTACTCCAATTATTGATGAAGCAGCCCAATTTCTCATGGGCTTGGAGGCTATCAGGGCAACTGAGGAGCGTAATAAGTGCGTGGAGTTTGAACTTGTTGAGGCCAAAAGCAAAATCGCCTCTCTTAAGGATTTACTAAAGGCCGAGCAGCAGCGGTACATTTTCCTCCGGAGCAAAAAAGTATGTTTGGAGGCTGAGCTCAGGACTTCAATAAAGGCTGAAGATATCAATTATGTGCTGGAGAGGAGGTATTGGGATGGCATCACACTGTGCCGCTGCATAATGAAGATGTTGATGCCCCAATTTCCTCTCTCCTCGCTCTATCCGGAGATTGTCTTGGCTGAAAGAAAATTAGATCTGCTTGTCTACCTGAAGGAGGATGAGATCCTAGATCCTTATGCGCCTAGATCTTCCGGGTCTTAGTGTATCATTGTATATGTGTACTTATTTTCTTTTTTTTTTTTGCACATAACATATACATATGAATGAAATTTATTCTTTCATAGTGTAATTTCTCTTCTTTACTTATACTTATGGTTCTTTCTTAGACTTAGGCTATTAGGAAGTTTTATCCTTCATGTGTAAAGTGTCTAAACCTTTTAACCATCGTTGGCTGAAGATGCTACCTTTTGGGTCTTTGCATACTTACCATTTTTTATGCCCCCTAAATTTAAATTCAGCCACTTGTGTGCTACTTGGCATTGTTGTCGAATTTTGAGTCCCACTTCAATGTGCCACTCGATCTTTACCGAGTTTTTTGAGTACAATCTCTTAATAGACCGCTCAGACTTTGTCGAGTTTTTGGCAAGTAAAAAGGGTCCTTTTACTTGACCTAGGGGCAGTTTAGGTCTTATGAATTTATGAAATGATATACAAACACTCAATTGAATGCAAAATAGTAATTAAGTAAAAGATATTATTTTATTAAAGAAATGTGATACAAGCATATTAAATGATACAATCGACTATACCTGTGTGTTGTACATGTTTACTAATAGTTTTTCTTGAGATAGGCGGCATTCCACGTTCGAGGGACAAGCCTTTCCTCCTGGCCGCACAGCTTGTGTGCCCCATTTCGGAGAATGGTTGAAATCAGAAATAGTTCCTCCCAATTTGGGGATAACTTGTTCTAACTGATATTTTTACCTATGACCTCAGTACTTCTTATTACTAAATCTCCTATTTCAAACTGATGTACTTTCACTCTCTTATTGTAGTACCAGGTGACTTTCTACTGGTAAGCCGCTGTACGGAATTTTATTGCGCCTCGAGCTTCCTCAAGTAGGTCCAGATTTTTTCAAAATCTCTGCACATTATTGTGTGGATTGAAGCTCTCTTCTCAAAGGTTGGGCAGTCCAACTTCTGCTAGAATGACTGCCTCGATCCCATAGCACAGGATAAAAGGAGTTTCACATGTAGGCTCTTTCGGAGTTGTCCTGTAAGACCATAGTACGGATGGCAACTCGTCGACCCATGAGCCCCTAGTATACTCCATCTTTGTCTTTAGTCCATGTGGTATTGTGCGGTTCGTGACCTCCACTTACCCATTGCACTGCGGTTACGCGACTGACGCATGTTCCAACCTTATCCTTAGACTAATGCAATACTTGGTGTACCTGTTTCAAGTGAATTGAGTCACATTGTCATTCACAATGCATTCTGGGATCCCGAACCTACACACGATACTCTGCCTGATGAAGTCTCTTGCGTTCTACTTGGTTATTCGGGCTAGGGCGTGGCCTTAACCCACTTTTTGAAATAATCGATTTCGATGATCAAGAATTTCATTTGCCCAGACGCTGTCAGCAGTGGCCCAAGTATGTCCAACTCCCATTGTGCGAATGGGTAAGGCGATCATAGAGTTTGGAGTTCTGTGTGCGGCTAGTGGGTAAGGTTGCCATGAATTTGGCAGTTCTCGTATTTTCATACAAAGTTATGGCGTCATACTTCATAGTTGGCTAATGGTATCCTTACCTTATCAGCTTGAAGGTTAGGTTCTTACTCCCGATGTGGGATCCACAAACTTTGAGGTACACTTCTCCGAGGACGTAATCAGACTCCTCTAGAGTGAGGCACCGCAGATAGGGGGCAGAGAATCCTCGTCGATACAACTGCCATCCATGATAGTGTACCCCCCCTACAGTGTTCTTTACTTTCTTGGCTTCCTCTGCGTCTTGAGGCAATATCCCGTCAAACAAGTACCTTAGGTCGGAGGTCATCCAATTGTCAGCGTCAGATATTTGTATCACTTCTGGTTCAAAATCTTTCACACTGGGTTTGTCAAGAACCTCGTGCATTTCTCGAGCATATTTCTCTAGATCTCCTGAGACTGCTGCTTTTGCAAGCTGGTCAGCTTTTCCATTCTCTTCTCATGGGATGTGGACCATTTCTACCTTCTCAAACGTCGAGACTACTCCACGGACTTTTAAGAGGTATTTGGACAGTTATAGGCTATTTCTTTCAAAGTTTCCTTGGGCCTATTTGACAACTAATTCAGAGTCACTGTAGACAACAAAATCCTTTGTCGAGTACTCATTTGCTAACTGTAGTCCTACAAGTAAGACTTCATATTCCGCAATGTTGTTTGTCATTGGGAACCCGAGGTCCATCGAGTACTTTATCTCTGTTCCCTCAGGTGTCCTCAACACAATGCCAGCTCCACAACCATCATTCATAGAAGAGTCATCCACATGTAGAATTCAGACTGTTGGGCTGTGTGATTCTTCAGCATCATAAACGTTTGAGGCGTCCATAGTTGGGGTTGTGATTTCGAGGATAAAGTCTGCCAAGGCTTGGCCTTTTAAGGTTGGTATCAGCCAAAACTTTATATCAAACTCTCCCAACTCAATGGCCCACTTCACTAATCGTCCTGACATTTGTGGCTTCTGCAGAATCGCTCTCAAGGGCTAGTTGGTCAGGACGATCACTTTGTGTGCTTGAAAATATTATCTTAATTTTCAAGCAGAGTACGCGAGCGCTAGGGCCATCTTTTCCGTGTGAGAGTACCTTGTCTCAGCGTTAGTCAGGATTTTCTGATGTATTACACAGGCTGTTACCTGTCGTGCTACTATCGAATCAAGGTTGAGCTCAAGGCTATGCGATGTATAAATATAACTCATTACCCAGTTGGCAAGGAGTCAAAAGAGGTGGGTTTGAGAGATACCCCTTGATTCCTCAGAAGGTTTCTTCGCAGTCAATTATCTATTGAAAACCATTAGTTTTGGTCACTCTTAGGATTTTGAAAAACAGCAAATACTTCTCGACCGATGTTGCTAAGAAGCGAGACACTGCTGACAGCCTCCGAGTAAGCTTTTGGACCTCCTTCAAGGTCCGAGGGGACTTCATATCAAGGATAGCCTTGATCTTTTCTAAATTTGGTTCGATCCTTCGGCGTGAAATAGTGTAACCTAAGAACTTTCCTAATATCACTCCGAATGTGCACTTAGCTGGATTGAGTTTCATCTGGTGTGCTCTTAGGACATTGAAGGTCTTGTCCAAATCTTGGATGTGGTGGTCGATTATTCTACTTTTGAAGAGTATGTCATCCATATAGACCTCAACATTTCTTCTAATCTGGCCTTTGAATATTTTATTCACGAGCCTTTGATAAGTGGCACCAGCATTTTTGAAGTCAAAGGGTATGACTTTGTAACAGTACGTCAATTAGTCCGTCATGAACGATATGTGATCCTCGTCGTTGGGGCTCATCCTTATTTAATTGTAACCCGAGTACTCGTTCATGAAGCTTAGAAGTTCGTATCTGAACGTGGAGCCTACAAGCAAGTTGATCCTCGACTGCGGGAAATGGTCATTTGGACATACTTTATTGACATCTGTAGAGTCCATGCACATCCTCCACTTTCCGTTATTCTTCTTGACCATCACGATGTTGGACAGCCAATCCGGATAATACACCTCCTGTATGAATTCGACGTCTAGAAGTTTCTTCACCTCTTCCCGGATAGCCACCAATTATTTCATTGAGTAGTTTCTACTCTTCTGTCGAACAAGCTTATGACTGAGATCTAGGTCCAATTTATGGACCATTACTCCAGTCGGTATCCTTAGCATGTCGCTCGATACCCAGGTAAAGACATCCGAGTTTTTTCCTTAGGAAACTGATGAACTAGTATCGGAAAGGTTGATGTAGTGAACTTTCTATATGGACAAATTTTTCAGGATCTCTGGGATCTAAAAGGACTCGATTGATTGCTTCTCTGGACTCGACCTATTGCAATGTTGTTTTACCGTAGAAGTCTAAGTCTTCAACGGGCTGAGAAAAGGCGTTTGCGTGACTTGGGACAGATAGCATGTCTGTCCGACAGCTTGATCTCCGAAGACCTCCCCAATTCTATATGGCGTGAAAAATTTTATCTTCAGATGTGAGATTGAGATCACGACTCTGAAGGCAGCCTGGTAAGGACGACCGAGAATAGCGTCGTAGACTGATGGGAGGTCTACTACCAAGAAGGAAAGGGTTTTAGATATTATCTTCGGATAGGTTCCTAATATGACCTCAAGTTGGATGACTCCCTATATTGGTACTGGCTCATTGTCCAGTCTGTAGAGGGGTCCTTCGGTAGCCATCAGTTGGCTTCTCTTGAATCCTAATTTAAAGAAGGTATCAAGGTAAAGCAAATTATAAAAACTTTCATTATCAATAAACACTAATTTCATCTGATAGTCTAAAATTTTGTCAGAAACGGGCGCTATTACAAATAGAGGGTCAGAATGGGGATGTTACATGGGCTATATCTTGGCCACTAAAACTAATGACATCATCCTTAGATTCTACCATTGGCTTCTTCTACTTTGCTGCTGGATCCTCCTAAGTGTCACTTTTGGCCGGACGAGTTGATATCATGTTGACGACTCCTACGACCACTTGGTTCCTTCGGTGGTCAGCCTCACCATCTCCTACTATTTTGAAAGTTTATTCGAGTCTTTGTAGAAAGCAATTAAAGTGACCTCTCTTGATCAGCTCTTCTATCTCTCTCTCAACATCCTACAGTTCTCGATATTGTGACCTTCACAACGATGGTAGTGGTAGTACTTGGACTGATCACCACTATCGGGATTCTTTAGCGCTTTGAGCCACTTCAGAAATTTCTCGTCCTGAATCTGCATCAAGATGTTGATACATTAGTCATTCAAGGGAGCTAGGTTTAGGGTCAGTACTCCCTACGAACGGGCTGCTCGGACTTTTACTGCTTCTTCAGAGCCCGGGAGCCTTGTCGGTCTTCATTCTTCCTTTTTCCCTCCCCCGTCCTCAGGGGGCTCTCCTCTTAAATGAGCCACTTCGTATCATTGGCTTCTTCGCCCACTATGTAGGCTCATGCCACAACCTTGGCCTCTGTGAAGTTCTGAGATCCTTTGTGGATGTGGTGCTTAAAGAAAGCTCCTCCTTCCAATGTAGATAAGAAAGCGTTCAACTTCATCCCGTCCGCTAGTTTTGTAAACTGTCAGGCCTCCATAATGAATCGTGTCAGAAACCCTCTCAAGCTCTCCCTAGCTCCTAGCTTCACATGAGTAAGGTGCCAGGATTGCTTCTTCAATTGGAGGCAAATTGCGAGAAGAAACTACCTATTAGCTCTCCGAATGAACAAATGGAATACGTTGGCAGTCTGTAAAGCCATATCCTTGCATCTCCCTTAAGTGTCAACGGAAAGTATTGACACATCGTCATCTGATCCAAGCCTTGGAGGCTTAAATGCTAGCAAAAGTGATCAAGATAATCCATTGGATCAACGATTCTGTCGTATACGTCGAGGTTTGGCATCTTAAACTTTGGGGGGAGTGGTCTCGTCCTAATCTCCATTGTAAATCGATATCAACGCAGGTCAGCAGCTCCTCCTCCATCGTTTCCGTCAAAAATTTGCTGCCAGACCTTCTCAAACTTCTCCTCCACATGGGGTGGGGCCGTCATTTTCTTCTAATTGAAGTAATTTCTCAACTCGTAAGGGTCATGGACAACCTGCGGCCCTGGAAGGTTCCTAGCCCTTGGAGGGACTTCGTCGCGAGGAGCTGCCTCCTGAATGGCGTGCTCCTAATTGTCATGCATATATCGAGGGTCTCACCTCTTTGGGGTTTTCTCCTAAATTTGAGGACCCAAGCGACCTTTAAGTCACAGCTGGACTCTGCTGCTCGAGGTAACTTGTGTTCTCGGGTCCTCATGATGGTTGGCTTACTTTATGGGGTGCTTTTTCCTTATCCTTTTTTTGGACGTCGCGGTCTGAGAGGCTTTAGATGGTGCCTCCATTAGCTGCACGTCCATTTTTTAACAAAGGATCTGGACGGCCTTGGACATATCGTCCATACTCATCGCCAACGCCCGTACATACGGATCAGGATGATCCTCTATCCTGATGCATGCAATAGGACCATTTCCACATGAGTTAGCCTCTCTGACCGGGCCACTAGCTTGTACCCTCGTGTTTACAATTTTTAAACTTCTGAAAAATCTGTTAACCTGACTTTTTATCGATTCCCACAGACGGCACTAATGTTGCGTTCTCAGATCCTAGTCTCACTACGGATGAGGACCCGAATGCATAGCAATATAAATATATATTTTAAGTAGAAGGAAGGGAGAGAGAGGCAGTAACACGTAATATTTTTACGTAAAAAATTCTCTTCTAAATGAGAGAAAAAACCACAGAACAGTAAGTCCAGGGACGATTTCACTATTTAGGTGTTTCAGTACAAATGGTGGAGAACAAAGTGTATGGTGACTCCTAAGGATCACTCTTATAATCACTTGTGTTTTCTCAATTAGCAATGTGAGTGACTTACTTTCTCTCTTTCTTTGAGCGTAAATTCAAGTGCTGAAAGTTTGGTCCTTTGTTAAACACACACTGAATACTTATATAATGGTTTGAATTCTTCTACGTGGAGCGCCCACGTAGGGTTAGCATGTGTTGGAGATTTTGCCATCAATTCTACAAATCTATTTTGCTGTGACAGAGACATTGCGTGCATGCGGATTATGAGACGTCACTTCTACAGTGATTACGCTTACTCTACAAACCATCATTCCCTATAAAGATTGCGTGTTGTATAGATCACGCGTGCCTTTACAAAAGTCAACAATCTAAACTGGTATTCTTGGTCGTCTTGAGCTTCATTTTCTGCGCTCTTGCCGTTGGAGATTTCTCATAGTCCACGTCCTTGACGAAGGCTTTGGCCCTCGTCAAGTCCGCGGATGTTTGGTAATAAATGTTCTCATGCTTTAACTGAGGCCTTGCTCAGCAATAACTATCCGGGCTTTCAGAGTGATATCCTCAGTGCTATGTCGTCGAGGCTTTATTGGAGATTTTGGTCTTTTACGGAGTTCTCAAACATAGGTCGTAGATCTAAATCCTCGGATCTCTTGAGCTAATTTAGCCTCTTAGATTAAATCATTATCGTGGGCCTCTTGGGACGTTGACCCAATTTTTGAACCTTTTATCTAGGCTTTGGGTATTACTACCTATCATGTATAAAGTTGGAATTATCATTCAGTTTATTTATTTTGAGTCCATGTAATTTGAATATAATTGGATACTTTCCTTACATGGATTTTAATTTGTGTAAGTCATTATGTATATTTTAGAGATCAGATAAAATTAGTTCAGTCAAATCATAATATATTTGTTGTAATTTGTGGTCCTTATACTATTTTTAGTCACAAGGTTTAATATGTCCAACTGACTTTGAATATTATATTTGAATTTTATTCATTTAAAATATATATATAGGGATGTAACCCTTCATACATAGGATATTTAGTATTTGTTATCTCTTTTTTATATAAAACTTTTCTAAACAATTGGTTAGTTCACTGTAATAAATGCATGATTGAACGACAAAGGAGCATCAACTTATATAGCAAGCCATGTATTTGGAGTTTTACATATATAGCTTAATTGAAATTATTGCTACTAGGGTTTAAGGTCTCCATTTTTTTAAGAGAAAAATTAACTTAATTCCTTCTAATTATAACCATTTGATTAATAATTGATGGGTAATATCTTTTTTTAAAAAAATTATGTATCTTTTTTATTTAAAAAATAATATAATTATTCGATCAATATTAAACAATTATAATTAAATGTAATTAAAATAATTCCTTTTAAGTTAGTAGGAATCCAAAGATCTGTTGTGATACCATGTTAGTTAAGCAATAGTGCCATAATTTCTATGCTAGACGACATCAAATTGGTTACCATTACGTATAACTTTGTGAGACATAGAATAATTATGGCTGTTTAATATTGTCACTTAAGAGGCAGGAATCTTTACTATGTGTTAATTAATTTGGATACCTAATTAGAAAGGAAAGATGTGAAATTCTTTTTTCCTTTACAATGGGCAAAGCGATTGGATTTAATCACGAGTTAATAGGAAAGAAATATATCCGTATTCCCAACTTACACAGTTATGTTACTGAAATTATCACATGAAAGGGGGGTTGCACTATAATGTCGCAAAGAGTAGGGTGAGGCTCTATCAAAAAATTAATTATTCAAAGTGATGTGGTCATTTTAATACGAAGAAAATGAGAAATGAAAGTACAAGCATGAGTTATAAGGAATATGACTAGACAAACGAGAGGAAAAAGGATGCAACAAAAATAAAGGTGTCGCACCAAACAATGGTGGTGGTTTCTTGTTGTTAGTAAATGCAATAACAACATCCGAGAATAAAATAATTTATATATTAATATTTTGTACTTATTTTAAAAATTTTGTCTTGTTATTTTTATTATTTAGTAACACAGAATGTACATACCAAAAAAAAAAATTTAAATGTCGCTCCGGACCTCTAGGTTAGGTAGCAAGAATGGCCTTTTTTAGTACAATTACACAAATATGTAAAGCCTCGTTAGTGCAATTACACAATTTGATCCTTATAATGGGCTAAGGATATGACATTCACAAGTTATAATGTATATGAGTTTGGTTAATTAAGGAAAAGGGCTATAATTTGACCACTAAATTGATATGTTTATTGTTAAATATTGTATGTGTAACTTATAGTATTCTATATAATACAGCGTATTTTAATAAAAAAAAATATATTTTTTGAAACCCACGAGGTAAAATGCATGCTTTATTGATTAAATATTTTTAGGATTTGAGTTTTATGTAATTTTTGTAATTTTAATGAATTCAAAAACACGATCCTCAACCTTAATAATGAAAACAAACTTAATAATTAATCTTTATTTCTATTGTGAAATAGCTATTTTAATTTTTGTTGCATGGAAATGATATGGCTTTTGTAAATGACGATATACAAAGTCTTGCTGCAGTTATTTTTCTATCTTTTTTTACTAGTGTTTATAAGGATGGTGGGGAGTTTTATCTCTTAAAGAGAAAGATATATTTATTATCTAACTATTATTAAATTATTTTAAGTAATTAAAATTTTAATTTTTTTTACAAAAAAAATATTTAAATTAGATTTATTTATATAAAAATAAATGATTAATATATAGAAAATGGGTATCTCTACATTTATGGTATCCTATGACTTGCACAATCGTGATAATAAGATCGTTGAATTAAATTAATAAGGTGGAGTCTTTGATAAAGTTTAATTAAATGGGAAAAATCACTAAATATTTTGTTTTAGCCAATTGATTTACGATGGTGGAGGATATGAATCAATCTCAAGATATTTGAAGTTTACTTATTTTAAATGTTACACCGTTTATCTCATAAGTAAATAAAATCTAAAAGACTAAAAATATAATATAATATAAAAATATTAGCTTAATCACTACCCTTTATTATTTTTAAAATAATTTCAATAATCAAAAATATAAAAATACAATACTAAAAAATGGTGAAAAAAGGGAAATTTTCCTCCTTCTTATCCAACATGATTTCTTTATTTTTCTAAAATGACTTTAACCAACGCCACATATATGATTTTAATTGGGGAAAAAACTCAAATTTAAAAAACAAATTAAAGAATAATATTATTGGGGGTGCCAAATAATTGACAATTATGAACAAATTACTAGCACCGGTGCTACTAGAGAAACGTTAATTTTAATTGTTTTAAAAAAGGTATTAAAATGGCGCCGTCTAATAATAGGTAATTTTTTAAAAAATAAAATCATACTTCTTACTAATACTAATCAGATTCGTTTGTAAAAATTTTATTTTATAAAATTATAAATATATAGTAAATATGTAAAAAAAAAAATTATAAATTGAAGTTGAATTGTTTGTAACGTATAGTAAAATATATTTGCGGACTATTTTGAGTCCCCTAATTCTTTTAAAAATTATTTCTGAAAATAACCTTTTTAATCATAATGTAAATTCAAAGGGCAATCAAAGAAATTTATTAAAATGTCTAAAATCATTTTTATATTTAATAATTTAAACTTTTTTAAAATGAGTGAATTCTTTAACAGAAAATAACAAAAATGCCAAACCCACACGACCACGTAACTTTAAAATAGAATTAATTTGCTCGACCTTAAGGAAATGTGAATCGTTACTACTAATTGCGTTCTTCAAAAGCCAAGTTAATTCCTTTAGGTAGTTTGCTGGAATTAAATAATCTGCTAGAATATTAAAAATTGTATAATTTTATTAATTTATCATGAACATAAGTGTCACATTTATTTATTTATTTATTTGTAAAATGGTGAAGCTTTCCCAATTACCCATCAATAAAAAATAAAAAATAAAAACAAAAATAAAATTATAGGTTGGTCCCAAAAGTAAACAATATACATGCCTTTGACTTCATAATCCTGGAAAGGCTTCACAATCTGACAATGTTCATAATAGAATCGTCATTCAACGGATAAAATTTATTTTGTAGATAGCACGATAATATTAAAAAATATATATCA
This sequence comes from Nepenthes alata, assembly GCA_028571085.2. NCBI lineage: Eukaryota > Viridiplantae > Streptophyta > Magnoliopsida > Caryophyllales > Nepenthaceae > Nepenthes > Nepenthes alata. The sequence continues at coordinate 965 of JAOVVI020006299.1, read as the reverse complement.
AATATTAAAAAAATTATAATAAAATAACAATATTTATTTTAAACTTCAAATATGAGGAAAAAAAAAACCATGTTGATAATATATATGAAAAAAGTCAAAGCAATAATAAATTTAAATATTTTAAAAATACTTAACTATATATTAATATTTATTTTAGCAGTCACATTTTAATTAGATAAAATACCGATCAGCAACTTATATATTATAATACTTATATAAATACATATGAGGTTCTAAATCAAGCATAACATTGCTTTCTTTGACAAAGAATAAGAGATGCATCTGATGCACTTATATACGTTACCTTGTGTTATTAATGGTCAAGATGCTAGCATTAATTTTTTTTCTTCATATCGTTATATATTTATTATTTAAAGTAAATATTATAATCTTCTTTTAATTAGGAATTGGGTCCCTGATATGTGGGACCTATCTTAAAATATAAAAGTAGGATATAACACTCGATGGTCTATGCAGATTCGAAATGAACAATTGATCTTTTAGCTTATTGCCTTTTACAATATTTATAGATTTTTAGGAGGGATTTTATTCATCTTAAAAAATGGCTTTCTGTTGAATCCTTGGTTTGGTTCAACTTTGAACATGCAATTTATTGAACATGCAAATCATACAGAAGAGAAGTAAAGAAACATAGATCTACCACTGAACTACTTCCTACTCTTTTATTATATAATGCCTTTTTATTTTGAAAAATAACTGATATTGTAAAATTTTATGAGATTAAAATAATTAATAGATTATTATATTATTTTATAATTTAATACTATAAAATTAAATATTAATAATATATTCGAATCTATAAATAATGATCTTTATTTGAAAATTTTGAAATCAACTTTTCTTCATTCACGGTTGTACCTCTTTTTTAAAGACAGTTTTCAAATTTTTTGTAAATAGTAATTGGCTTACAACAGTTTTCGATATGCCATAGTTTAATGGATTTG
>JAOVVI020006298.1:0-15752 GCA_028571085.2 Nepenthes alata | reverse complement strand
TTAATCTTTTTCTAACCATAAAAAAATGAATTGGATTGGAAGAAGAAGTTTTTTTTTTTTTTCCAATCATTGGATTGAAAAAATCAACTGTTTAAATAAAAATAATTAAAATTTAAAAATAAGGCTTCTTTATATTTTTATAATATTAATGTTTTAATATTTTAATATTTCTTTTTTGTGAAAAACTCTCTACATATTTTTTAATTATTTTTTATATTATATATATATAATATTGTGATATTTGTTGCTGCATGTACATATCCAATCAAGGAGTTATTACCGCTGTACGTATCACACATGCAACGTGAAGAAGCAGATCCAACGGCTGTCGCGAGATACGTCCATCGTCGTCACGACGTACGAAGGCATCCATAATCATCCCAGCGAGAAGCTCATGGAAGCCCTCACTCCTCTCCTCAGGCAGCTTCAATTCCTCGCTCGATTTTAGATTTAATTACACTAAAAGATATCATCAAATTGTGTAATATTTTATTTATCTATTTATACTGATTAACCTACTCAAAAATTGTATAAAAGATATATTATATTCGAATAATATTATATTTTATTGTTAAAATGAAATAATATAAAAATAAAATAATTATATTTTAATAATAGAATATAATGGGTATGTTTGAAGTTGTACTGATCCGAATAGATGAGGCCAATAAAAAGAATGTCTAATAAAAGGGCCACCCTGATCATGGTATAAGATGGGCCAGTCTCGCACCAAAGCCCGTGAGTTTAACCCACCACAGTTGATTTTTAGTTCATGATTATACTTCCATGCTTTGAGAAGTATTGACAGTAACCGGCAATAACAGAAAAAAGAAAATCGGCAAACCAAATCGACTTTTTGATGCGTGTCGAGCTCTGACAGTCATCGTGGTGTGCTTCTACAGGAAGCGCCGAGGTGTAATGGCCGAGGTTTAAGGGACCGAGGTACTGAAAGCGGCACTTCGGTCGTTTGTAGCGAACAGAGAATTTGCAAAAGGAAGGAGTTCGAGCGAGGGAGCAGGGGAGAATGAAATCTGACTGAGAGGGAAGAGAATTAAGACAGAAAATAGTATAATTATTCTTCATTACCATTGCTGCACAGCAACTATGCCCTTTTAAGGACTCAGAACCGGCATGAATAAAGGGAATAGCAAAACACGTGAATAACCGAATCACATGGAATGCAGAAAACCAACTAACCAAAACAAAAAATAGAATTCTGCATGTGTGTATGTATTACAGTAGCTGTGCAAAAATTAATAAAAATTTTTAAATTTGGAGGGAATTCGGATTTGGCCGGAGCTGCGACGAGGTTCTACTGAGCAAGGTGAATCTGCAGTGGAGGTGGCTTCTGGCTCAGTGGACTCATCCTTCATTGGCTGTGCTATTGGGCCCGGAGTGATAACGCCCGTAACATTACCGTCCCCATAAAAAATAACATTGCCCTCAATGTTGAAAGTCAAAAATTCTTGACTAAGTTCGACAACTGATCCCCAGGTCGCCTCCTCCAGAGACTGGGCCGTCCATTGAACAAGAAGTTGTGGAACCAGTCTACCAAGCCGTAAAACCTTGCGAAAGCCTAGCAGTTTTGCTAGGGTGTTAACTGGTTTGGAGCCTAAACTGTCTGAGGGTAGGGTCACGCAGTGGCCATTTAGGTCACCGTGGCACAGTTTGAGTAAAGAAATGTGAAAAACGTTATGGATTTTTTAGTATTCAGGTAATTGTAGGCGGTAAGCTACGGGACCAATGCGCTCACTAACGCGAAAAGGTCCGTAATACCGTTTAGCTAGCTTATGGGAGCGGCGATTAGCAACGGTGAGTTGACGGTATGGTTGTAATTTGACACAGACCCAGTCATTTACTTGAAATTCTCGGTCCGTGCGATGCGTGTTCGCTTGATGCTTCATGCGCAGTTGAGCCCGATGTAGGTTAGTTTGGAGGTTGTCTAGAAGGGTGGAACGATCAAACAACAATTCATTCACGGCTGCTATGGTGGAACTGGCGGGCATGTAGTCGAGTAAGGGAGGGGGTGTTCTGCCATAAACTGCTTCAAATGGTGTCATCTTGATGGCGGAGTTCCAGGAGGTATTATAATGCCACTCAACCCACGGTAAGAATTTCTCCCAGTTAGCAGGTTGTTCAGCAGCAAAACGGCACAAGTAATCCTCCAGACAATAATTAACAACTTCGGTTTGACTGTCCGTTTGTGGGTGGTAGGCACTGCTGGTGGAGAGGATTGTTCCTTGGGCCCTAAACAATTCTCGCCAAAAGTTACTCATGAATAGAGGGTCACGGTCCGAGATAATATTGACAGGGAACCCATGGAGGCGACAAATGTCCTTAATAAAAATGGTGGCCAATTCCACTGCTGTGAATTTACTGGCCAAGGAAGAAAAATGTGCATAATTGGATAGCCGATCAACCACAACCAAGATGGTAGTCTTTCTAGCAGAGGAAGATGTGTAATGAAATCCATAGAGATGGATTCCCAAATCTTCCCTGGGATTGGTAAGGATTGCAGTAGGCCTTGTGGTGCCATATTGGAAGGCTTGATCTGTTGACAAACCGCACAATGTGCGACAAACTGGCGGATGTCCTCCCGCATGCACGGCCAATAAAAATTTGTAGCTACCCGTGTTAGAGTTCTATGAAATCCTGCGTGTCCTCCCAATTGTGAGTTGTGGTACTCTTGGAGTATCAGCTCCTGTAGAGCTGAGTCTGTAGGAACGAATATACGATCCTTGTAGAAAACCAACCTGTCCCGTAAGGCATAGTGTTCAAAATCTGCAGGTCGGTCCTTCAAGGCAGCAACAAATTCTGTTGAAACTGGGTGTCGAGTGTAATATTGTCGCAGAGCGCTCAATAGGGCCACCACCGGCCTGGAAACAGAGTAGATAGAATAACAGGAGCCCTCGGGTATCCTGGACAAGGCATCAGTGGGGCCGTTTTCTCGCCCTGGACGGTATATGATCTCAAAATCATAACCAATTAATTTGGTGATCCAGTGTTTTTCGAGGGTGTGGACCGACTGAGTCATAAGAGTTTTGAGGGGTTGGTGGTCGGTATGTATCACAAATTTTGCGCCAAGATGGTATTGGCGCCACTTCTTTACGACCTCCGTAATTGCATACAATTCTCCGACGTAAGTGGAGGATGTCTGCAGTTTCGGACTGATTTGGCGACTGAAGTAAGCTAATGGTCGGCCGTCTTACACCAACACGGCGCCCACGCCATTTCCCGAAGCATCCGTATTGGCCACAAAGGGTTTGGTGAAATCAGGCAAGGCTAAAACTGGGGTGGTAGTGAGGGCGTGTTTGAGAGCAGTAAAGGCTGTGGCAGCCTCTGGATTCTAGATGAATGCATTCTTACGTAACAGTTGAGTGAGTGGCGCCGTGATTCAAGCATAATGGGCCACAAACCGTCTATAGTATCCCGCTAGCCCCAGGAATCCTCGAAGCTGCTTCACATTCGTGGGTGTTGGCCAAGACTGGATAGCTTCGATTTTATCTGGATCCATGGAGACCCCTTGTGCAGATACTATATGGCCTAGATGGCCAATGGAGGATCGACCAAATTCGCATTTAGACTGCTTAGCATAAAAGGAGTTTTCCCGGAGAAGTTGCAACACACTGGTAAGGTGTTGGAGGTGATGCTCCCAAGAAGAACTATACACCAAGATATCGTCAAAGAAAACGAGCACGAATTTTCGAACGGCAGATCTGAAAATGGTATTCATCTCGGCTTGGAAGGAGGAGGGTGCGTTGGTTAACCCGAAGGCCATAACCAAAAATTCATAGTGCCCGTCGTGAGTCCAGAAGGCCGTTTTATGCATGTCCGCCTCTTGGACCCTCAGCTGATGGTAGCCTGCTCGCAGATCCAATTTGGAGAATACCTTGGCGCCATGTAGTTCATCAAGCAGCTCATCTACAGTAGGAATGGGAAATCGGTCCCTGACCGTGATTGCATTTAGAGCGCGATAGTCGATACAAAATCGCCAGCTACCATCCTTTTTCTTGACTAAGAGGACCAGAGATGAGAAAGGGTTGTGGCTGGGTCGAATTATGCCCTCTGTTAGCATTTTCCTGATCAGCCTGTCCATTTTCTCTTTTTGAAAATGAGGATACCGGTAAGGTTTAACATTCACCGGTGGTGCATTAAGTTTTAGGAAAATACGGTGGTCCGTTGCTCGCTGAGGGGGTAGTCCATGGGGAATGGCAAATACATCAGCAAAGGATTGAAGAAGATGGCAAAGTGCATCTGCCAATGCTGAATCAGTAAGATGTGGAAATTGGCTGGGAGACTAGAGTGCATTCTTGCTTTCTGTTGCTGCGTCATCTGGAGCTGAAGCCACTGTCAGCTGGAAATAAGTGATCGCGGAGTTAGTGAAGTCACTGCGCCTCAATTGGTTGAGGGACATGGTAGCAATCTCGGCCTTTGGCATGCGATGTAAGGTCAGCCGTGTGCCCTTGTGATCGAAACTCATCCACAATGATTTATAGTCAAAAATTACAGGACCAATGGAAGCAAGCCATTGCACGCCCAACACCACATCAGCTCCATATATGGGCAACAAATATAAGTCCACAGAAAACTTGTGGTTCCCCATTGTGAGGGCAACATTGGTACTCAAACCTTCGCACCGCAGCGAGTCTCCATTGCCCACAGTGACGCTGAGATGGTGTGAGAGCTCGATTGCAAGACCTAAATACCGAGCCATGCAAGTCTGCAAGAAATTATGGGTGGAGCCACTGTCCACTAAGATTACCAGAGAATGCTCACTGATAGTTCCCTGTAGCCTCAGAGCTGTGAGTGCCGCATGGCCCTCTAACGCATGGAAGGAAATAGTTGGGACGACATCCTGAGCAGGCAGAGTATGCTGGATGCCTTCTGGTTGGTCGCATTGAGCTTGATGAATTGGTGCGGTGTCCTTAAAAGGTGGGTTGTCATACACGGGAACGCGCTCATCATCAACCAACATATATAGAAATTGAGGGGGCTTACAACTGTGTCCAGGCACAAAACATTCATCACAATTGTAACAAAGGCCTCGTTCTCTTCGGGATGCCATTTCCACGGGGGTTAGCCTCTTTATAGGTACTTTAGGAGGAAGTGTGGGTGGTGGAGGAAGTTGGGAAGGGTATTGCAGGTGGGAGGAGAAGGTTTGTGGAGCGGTGGCCTAGGAAAAATGTGTTTGCTCACATCGAGTTTTTCTTCCACCAATTTAGCCATGCCAATTGCTTCGGCCAAATTGTTCGGTTTCAACAGGAACAATTCCCGCCGTATATCGTCGCGTAACCCCAAGATGAAACAATTAAGCAAGTTGGTTGGGGTAAGTCCAGATGTTCTGGTTGAAAAAGTTTCATAGTCATTCATATATGTGACCAGAGTGGATGATTGTCGCAATTTGTACAAGGCGGCCTCATGATTCACATAGGATGAAGGCCCAAACCTGAGCTCCAGAGAGCGAGAGAAGTCTTCCCACGTCGCCAATTGACATGTAGCGTGCATCCATTGATACCATTGCAAGGCTGCGCCAGACATATAAAAGGAGGCAATGGTGAGCTTCTGTTCGGTTGGGACGTTGTGGTAGAGGAAAAATCGGTCAATCTAGAACAATCAACCCATCACATTTTCTCCCATGAAGAAGGGAATTTTGAGCTTGGGCAAACGTGGTTGGTTATGGTTCAGAACCTCTGTAGGCGTCGGTAACAGTGGAGGAAGGAATGGATAAGGCATTTGCGGGGGAAGGACAGATGGTGATGAATTTGTGGTGGGTGTAGGTAGTAGTGGCGGATTCGGGGAAGATTGGTTATGGTGGTCCGTCCGCTGGAGAAGTTCCGCTAGGGTTTGTTGAATTTGCTCCATTGCTTCGGAATGCTGTTGCGCAATGGCCATACACTCCTTCAAATCTTTTACCAGTAGCATGACCGTGTCTTCTAGAGTCTTCGATCGGGTGGTGACTCCCTCAGCCATGTCTCAATGAGAGAACCAAAAATGATGCGTGCCAAGCTGTAAGGGCCGAGGTTTAAGGGACCGAGGTGCTGGAAGCGGCACTTCGATCGTTTGCAACGAACAGAGTATTTGCAGACGGAAGAAGGAGTTTGAGCGAGGGAGCAAGGAAGAAGAAAATTTGACTGAGAGAGAAGAGAATTAAGACAGGAAAAAGTAGAATTAATCTTCCTTACCATTGCTGCACTGCACTATGCCCTTTTAAGGATTCAGAATAGGAAAGAGTAGCAGAACACGTGGAATGTTGGAAAACAACTAAGTAAAACAAAAACAGAATTCTGCATGTGTGTGTGTATTACAGCAGCAGTGCAAAAATTAATAAAAATTCCTAAATTTGGAGGGAAGTTGGATTTGGCGGGAGCTGAGACGAGGTCCTGCTGAACAAAGAGAATCTGCAATGGAGGTGGCTTCTGGCTCAGTGGACTCATCCTTTATCGGCTATGCTATTGGGCCCGAAGTGTTAAGGCCCGTAACAGGATCAGAATAATAACATGATGATGAGCTAGGATATTTGGTCACTCCCCATGACTACGAGCTGCTTTCGGACTCACAAAATTCAGCTGAAGGTAAGATCTGTTGTTCAGCTTCATATATATAGAGGAAAATGACATGTGGGTGCGGCTGAAATCAAATTCTCAATCAACAATCATAAAGAGTGGCTGAAATCAAAAGTGTTATTGTTTAAAAAAATTTTGGAGCTGTCAAGTATATTTGCGCAACGCTCACATGAGGTTCACTCAAGTGTAACTGTTTGTGGGAGATTTTATGAGAAAACCGCGAGCCGGCAATTTAGGCAACGGACTGGGAAAATTTTTAATGGCTATTCATGAAAGGACCGTAGGCTGGTTACTTAATATTAGGATTGCGATAATTTCTAGTGGTGCACTGCGAGATGACTGCGAGCAAGTAACTCAAGCAGCTACGCATGATAAAAAAATCTTGTTCGGATTTTAGAACAAAGGAGAAATCATTTTAGCACAAAGAAGTACTACTGTAAGAAAAACTATAACCGAAATCTTTCCATTATTTTTTGAAATTGGCTTATGTTGTTCTAAACTTATTTCTATGATGTATTACTATTTAATTATTAATTTTTATATATATTTTTTTTTTCTAATGGGTTATTAGGTGTATTGAGATTGTATTTAACTAATTATTTACTTGGATTGTAATTTAGATATCTCTAGAAAAGATTATATTTATAATTAGACTATTTTATAATATATTTATTCGAAGATTGTCCAATGGTTATTTCCTTGATTGAAAAAAATTATTCAAATTAAATATTATTATACAATTTCTATATACTTAATTGTGTAATTTTATTTTTTGTACTCTTACGATATCTAGTAGCCAATGATTGACAAGGGCTATGGGAATTTATTTCCGTTTTGCCAATTATATGTATGTTTTTGTTTCTAATGAATCTTAATCAATCATACCAGAGCATATGCTTTGCAGGTTGTAGAACTATAATTTAGTAGCACTGACATGAAAATATTTTTCATTTCATATTGAGCAACTTAACAAATTAAATAATTTTATTTTTGTCAAGAATGAATGAAAAACGTCTCAACTCATGAAAGAGCGATCAAAGTATTGAAAAATGAGGACAAGCTAGAGAAAATAAAATACAATGAGTGGCAAAATATTAGATATCCTAATAATTATGCGTTCAGTTGTGTTTTGTAAAAGCAATCTTAACAAGTCATTAATTTGTCAAATCCACAATGGGTTTAGATAAAACTTGAGGATTTGTACAAATCCAAACCCTTAGCATCATAGTTATATTTAAAAAAATGATTTTATGAACTTTGATTATTAGAAGAGAAAAACTTCCAAAAATACTTGGATGAGTGCAACTAAATTTTGACGCAAATGTCAATACTTGATGAGAAGATCGAGGGTGAAAATAGAGCGTTGATATTATTGATTTTGCTATCGGTGTCTTACGATTATATTGCCATAATACTATTATTTTGGAAAGATATGCTTAGTCTTAATAAATTCATCATTTATTTTCTTATAAACGGATTTAGGTGGAAAAGAAGTTGGAAAGGAGTAGTAGCTAATCTAAATTTAAGGATATTAAGTACTTTCGTTATGACAAAAAAATTAACAAGAAGTAGCATGGTTTCAAGAAGAAGGGATAATGAGGGTGGTAGCGAGTAACAAGAGAAAAGAGATCATTATGGCAATTATCAGGGCTCTATTACTACTTATAGTGACTCTTTAGTCATTAATGTGGAGAAAACATAGAGTTTCACAAGTCCTAAGATAGCTTAGATCATACACTTCAAACTATGAGGTATTGGAGATAGGTAACAATGACTCATTATGATACCGAGCATCAGAGATGTTAGCTTATAAGTAAGTAATAGGATGAAGGTCATATTTAGAGACGTGAAAAATGTTCCGGATGTAAGGTAGAATTTTATTTTAATAAAAAAAATTAATAATAAGGTTTTTACGTGACGTTGGACAAAAACTATCAAAAACTTACTAAAGGCATATTAGTTCTAGTAAAATGAAGCAAGTATTCAAGTCAGTATGTGATAAACATTTCAATTATTAAGGAAAATATTAAGGTAACCAGTGAGAGTTTAGGTTACGGTAGTGAGAGGAGACTGAGGAGTAGTAAAAGTGGGAGCAAAACTACTATGGCGAAGACATTTAAGGGGAGTGGTAATGCTTTAGATTCGATAGAGTAAAAAAGAGTGCTATTTAAGTTTGTGGAGACCACTAGGATCCCTATGTAAGAAAAATTGCCATTGAGGAAGAGAAAATAGCAACTCACTAGAGAGGCAAGCTCTCCTACAAAGCAGACATTAGGTTCCCTATAAAAGAAAAATTGCCGGTGGATAAAAGATGATAACGACTCGCTGGAGACGTGAGATTCTCTCGCTCACACTAAAAGTGTTGTTTCTTACTCCCAAAGTAATCAAGTATGCTTGCACAACTTTCATGCCAGGTTCGCTCATGTGAAACTATTCACAGGAGGTTCCACAGGATGGTCAAGAGTTGGCCGGTTAATGGAAGATTTCCAACGATGCACCACGTGATGGTTGTGTCAAGTAGTTATGCGGGATATAAAAAACCCCGTTATGATGTAAGAACAAAGGAGATATCATTTCAGCATAAATGAGTGCCACATGAAGAAAAAGAAGAGTTAAAAAAGGGATGATGAATATGTTTAGCACTCAGTTGTGGACTAATTTGAATTTTATTTTTTATCAAATATGGGTATATTACCCTATCTTATTTTTAGGACATATTATCATTTGGTTATTTATTTTCTCGATATGTTTTTTCCTAGTGGATTGTTAAATATGTTCGGATTGTGGCAAAATGATCTTAAAGATGGGTATATTTATAGCGAGATACTTTCATGGGGTATTTTTTTAGAGTTTGTTTCATGGCATTTTTTCTTAATTGAGAATATTTTTTTATTAAATATTTCTGTACAATTTGCATATGTGATTGGTTACGATGTTTTCTCTCTTATACTCTCACGATATTTGATGGTCGATGACTAATAAAAAATTCAACATTCTATTTTGAATGTGTCATTTTTTTATGTGTTTTTATTTTCAAAAAACTCCCGACAAACGTCAGGACAAAACAGCTCAACCACTCCGACGCCCTTAGCAAAATACCGAAGCAAAAACAGGGAGCGGAGTCATGTGGAAAACTCAAAATCAGAAGCAGCCATGCCAACAGTGAGTCAAACCCGTCCGTTCCATTTATATGGCAATTAAATTATCTTATCGTTTATATTATATTTGGGTGGTGGGAATAAAAATTCTATTCCTATCTTATTTTTAATAAAATATTTATTTTACTATTTGGTTACATTTTGATATAAAATAAGTATTTTTGGATGAATAGTTATTTTCGAATCATTGGAAATAAGAAAAATATCATACCTATATAGATATTATTTATTCCCCAATATCTAGGAATAGCTATTTTAAGTTACCATATTTTTTATTCCCAACAAACCCCTCGCTGCATTCTACTGTTCTCCCACACGCATTCCCAATTGAAACCCTTTTCTGCCATTCTCCCTCACTCTGCTCCCACCTTTCTCCCTCATTCTTTCGATCGAAACAGCTTCCATCATTTGTTAGACAATAATGTAGCTAAAATAATCACTACAACGGAATATAAAATTGATTTTTATACCTCCCGTCATTTGCGTGCTCTGTTTTTGAACGTAAGTTTTGGACCGGCTTCGAGCTTCTGGACACTCCTTCACTCATTTAGATGGTGTAATACTTGAGTTGGGTGACAGGGTTAAAGTCAAAAGGTTTAATTTATAGGCAAAACCAACTTTCATCTCAAATAGGCGTTTCGTACTCAAATCGGCCAAGAATTGATAATTGAGTTAATAGGAGAGTTATCATCACTAAATGGATCACTAATGCTTCAGCAATTAACTGAGTAAAACGGTAGAGGGTTACAAATTGATTAAGGAAGACGAAAGGAACGAAACCCTCTGCTACTTGAATCCGGCTCGAAGCAGCTCGATTAAGCCGACTTCATGGCTTGGCTTGGTGGCTCGCTCGGCTAACGGGTCGGCTCAGCTAATGGGTCAGATGCTGAAGCTCATATTCTCTTACTTGGTCCATATTTAATTTGATGTGATAACCAAACTCATCAATTCTCAAACTTAAGAAATATATAAACGAATCATGGCGATAAGTCCTCTAATAATGAGTGATATCTTCAATGTATTACAATATATTAATTTCTCAAGTCATTTTTATATCCGATAACTTTACTTTATGAATAAACCCTATGTTTATTTAAATATAATATTTAAATTTATACAATTTCATCATTATCTTTAGTTGGATACAAATATAAACCAAAATCTAACAATTTAAAACTACAATTCCAACCCAAGATGAAACTAAATCATTTAAATAATTTTCAACACCCCAAAAAATAGTTCTAAGCAATCTTTTCTCGAATCATGATCTCTTGCAAGTTAGTCTAAGCCTTCAAATATAAAAAACATAGTAAAAAATAATGGTAAGAACAAGTCTAATATTGATTAAAGTATATACAATCTCTTATGTGGATTATATATAAATGAAAAACATTAAGATAATGATATGATTAAAACTCTAAAATGTTGATAATATTAATTTTTAGATAGTTCATGTGAAACCATAAACTAGTAATCATGTAGGCTAAAATATGTGACAATATACAAATTATGCCAAATTCGTATATTCATAATAAAACATGCCAAAATTGCACAAATATATAGATTATATTAAAATAATACTAATATATAAAAGATAAAGAACAAGTGATAACCACACCAATAAAAAGCAAGTATAAAAATTAGATTATAATTATTTTTACATATTCAAAGGTCATGTACCGCTATTCATGACCCGTTAGTAGGTAGATTACATATAGTTTCTATAGTCGATACCGAATATTACTTTCGTAACTTGTGGATAATAGATTTAATCTTTGATTTATCAATAATTTACTAGAATATGTCAATATATTTTATCAATTCTCTATAATAATTTATATTTTAATTAATTAAAAATTCTATTCAAATACGAGTACATTCTTATTTTTATAATATTAGAGAAAATAATTCATTCATCAAAGTAAATTTTTCTTCATTTTTTTTTAAATATGTGACTCGCTAAAAAATGTTCTAAAAATTTTGGATTTAAAGAAGCTATAATATTTAATTTAGAATCATGTAGAATTCAAAAAATCAAAATAGTTTATGAATTTTTTAATATTTTCTTTCAAATAGAAAATATATAAAAATATTTATATATAAATTAAGAACTATATATAAAAAATTTAAAGATATGTAGGAGTATTGAATAGAAATTTAACACTTAAATATAATTTACATTGATCTAAGACATATATTCTATAAAATGTTATAAAATCGAAGTAAGATGCATGCATGAGACATTTAAAACAGTGTAAGAATGAAATTAATATATATATATATATAAGTATTTAAAATAAAAATATTTATGAATCAAAGAAAAAATCAGTAATAAAATAATAAAAAACTTGAATGCGTTTACTTCGCTTAATTTTAGCAAGAGGTATATTGATTTTACCTTAATTTCTCCCGTTCCTTTTCTCATTTTTTTTCTCTCTCTTTTCCTCTTCACTTTCTTCCTCTTTTTGAAATAATCAACTAAAAAAGAGTAAGAATTAGCAAAGTGACTTACTTATAGAAAACTAGCTCATAAGCATCAGTTAGATATAGATCAAACACTGAGATATAATCTATAGTATACAAAAATATATCTCAAAAGTGTATTAGGTGTCAATATTTACCTCAAATACGCATGTATATCTTGAGTACACCTTAGGCATAAACATTTTGTCTAAAATGGGTACATTTGTGAGTTAGGCACAAGTCAAACACTTCTTAGCCCAACTTATACCAACCTAATACTTCAATTTTGATTTGATACCTCAATTAATTTTTTACTTTAATTAAATTAATCATCATTTAAAATATTTTTTAACATTCATACATTACAGATACTGTGTTGATGACCAATGCAACTTACTAATTACATGGTTGCTTAGGCTTTTTTGTCATTCTTATCTTTTCCTAGGGTGATCCGAAGATTCTTCAAATATTTATTGGGATTTTTTTTTTAATAAGTGCCTCAATCTTCTTCTAAGGTGTCCAACAGTTATCGGTATTATACCTTAGAGATTAATCATGGAGACAGTGCTTTGATCGGTTTTCTTCTTTCTGGTTCTTGACTAATGAGGGCCACTTCAAAAATTTCTTACTCTCAATTTAGATGAAAATGTTTATCTAGGTGTCGGTAAGAGCAGTGATATGTAGCCGGTTGTATTCTCAGCAAACACATAACTCGATCTTCTATTATTTATGATGGTCTCGAGTAGATTAATTGTCACATTTTTCCTTTTTTTCTCCCCCAATATGTCCCAAATGCTACTCAAAATTTGAGCGTTCATGCCTTTCTACAACATTTGCCTCCATTGTCGTGATATTAGAAAGTTAATACTTCTATTTCTAATAATGTTTTGGGATCCTACTGAACCAATGACTTGAAAAAAGTCACCTATTGAATCATTATCAAAAAAGTATTTAAATTTACCTCATTGATAAGTTTTGATATACCTCTAGCCTTGGGATTGATTCGAGCCAAAAAAATGTTAGGATTGTTTTTCTTCCTTTTAGTTTGAAGTGAAGTGGAACAAGAATTGGTCGAATAAATTTTGAAAAATCCCAATAGAATTCAATTCTAACTTATAAAACCAAATTCATATATCCCCCTTTAAAGTCAAAAGAAAATAGAGGCACAATGTGACGCCCTCCAGATTCTCAAAGTTGAGCATTATACAAAAGTGGTTCAAATGATCTATCAAATCAATAGTTTCATTATATGGCTCTTATACAAGCAATGAATATTTAGGTGTGCCAGTACATATTGATCTTTGAGGTAATAGTGTATGAACTAGTCAGTCATTTGGCTAATAGAACCTCCTTGGAAGATCTGCTATTCTTTTAATGTATTTCTCCACATCAATTATGTAGGTAAATCTTTTGCATTAAGAAATATTTTCAATTCTAAATAATTAGTAGATATATATGGTATTTTCTTTTTTAAGAGAGTTCAAGGCATACTGTTGCATGACCATTAACTTGTATTGAGTGGTGCCTGAAATCCCAAGTATACCAAAAATTTCAACATTCTAATCTCTCTTCCTTAATCTCAATGTTCAAATAACCTTCGAGTCGAGAAGAATTAACTCGGTCCTATGTCCCAAGAACCACATATGTCTTTAACTAAAAGTGGTTTCCCCAAGAGGCAACATCCTTACTCTTTGACCTCCTCCTTAAGGTCAAAGCTTGTGGATGGAGGACCTTAATTCAACAAATTTGATCCTCAAATTTATTTGAGAGGAACTTCATCATCTTTAATATGTTCAGTAGTTGAACATCCAAGACTCCAACGTTTGAAACGGCTAGCGAATGAGCACTTCTTTGTCTAACTTCTTCAGAAAGGACATCACTGAGTGGAGACATTCTTTAGAAGTTGGCTAGCTAGATTGTCCTTATGCCATTATGTTCACCAGGTCAATAGGTCTTGTCAAAGTTTGTGGATTAATGGATTTTTGTTGGTGTGTTATTATTCAGGTTGGAACGAGTAGTTTGACAGTACTTCCCATAGATGGTGCTATTGATCTCGATCTAGATTTGAATAAATTTGAGTTAAGTTACTAAACCTTTTATCTGTATCTTGTACACCATAATAATAAATAAGAGTTTAAAAAATATAAAATTTACTTCTTGATATATTTCTTAAAACTTAAATCAATAAACTTTATCAAAAATCTGGAATGTTGGAGAGATTGTAAGGATGGGAAAGTGTGGGAAATGATGGATTTGGTTTTGTATTTTATGAAAGAACAAGTGTTTAGCGGGTTTTACTTTATATTTGTTTCCTAAATCTGTCCCAATTCAAGAGAAGTGGGCATATTTATAACTACACCGTCAGTTGATGACAGTTTCCCAAAAAGAAATAACCAGTCACAATCTAAATGACTAAAATTGTTTAAAATTAAAGGGCTCAACCGTCCTTATACTTGGTTTGATCATGAGAGTTTTTGGATGCAATTCAGTAAGTGATGATGAGCAGTTAATAATAAGCATGACACCATCGTTTTAGTCAATTGCAAACTATATAAACTATTCAGTCGATGTAATCATTCAATTAGATTACCTAAATGGTTTGTCATTCTTATATTTAATCATTTTGGCCTATGACCTAATTTTTTTCACAACGATTTAGCCACTTGGTTACTATATCGTCCCGCTAATTTCAATTCATTCTATTTAAAATTAGGTCAAGGTAGAACTCTATTCTTTGAACTAATATTTAATGGACTGGTTAATGCTCTTCTTTATAAGCTTACTATTTATGAGCTCGCTATACTAATCAATCAAATTAATCTTATTGAGACTATACCCAACATATTGTTTGATTTAGAAAAAAGTTAAAACGGCAAGTATTGATTTTTAAAAGGCTGCAAAGACTTACATTTTCTCATTATTAAATGTGGGAGACAAGAGCACTAGAACAATGTCTAATATGGTATCCGATTGTTGGAAGGAATTATATGAATATATATATATATATATATATATGTAAAGCCAGCAAGAATATAAATAATATTTAATACATTTTTATATCTACTATTTAATTTATATTGGCCAATAATACAAAGGTGGCTGGGAGAAGACTATCCCGATGTTTGGTTGGTGGGAATAAACTTTTTATTCCTATATTATTCATTTAGCAATATTTATTTCATTATTTGGTTTTATTTTAATAATGAATAAATATTTTTAAAAGAATAGTTATTTTCAGATATTATGGAATAATAATTAACACCTCCTTATTAGTATTAGTTATTTCCGAGTAATTGGGAATAATTATTTTTTCATCAATTTTTTATATTTCGAGAATATCCTTATATATACACACACGTAATTATTTGATATATATTTATTTAATAATTATATTTAATAAATATTTATTATATGCACGTAATATTATATATACGTAATAGTCAATAAATATTTAATGCAAAATGTTACATATTGTATAATAATATGTAATGTTTTATCAAATATAATATTTAATAATACGTAATATTATGTCAAATAATTAATAAATATTTGATATATACACGTAATT
>JAOVVI020006297.1:827-15752 GCA_028571085.2 Nepenthes alata | reverse complement strand
GTTGATTTTTCTTACATAATGGTTTTCAATTGACTACTCAAGGCTCGAAAGGTTTCCTCTATGAACAGTTGTTCAAGAGTTTCACCCTTGTAACCAAAATATTCCTTTTCTGTTTCTACATTTTACTTTATATTATATGTATAAGAATGGTGATGATTTAATTTAAGAATCTACATAATTTTTTTTTTCCGTGTCTTAAGTAAATTTTTATTTTGTACTATTGAGAAAAAACATCTATTCGCCCCACTAAGTATTGAGGGTCTAAAAATTGTTTTCTTAATTAGTACAAGAGATTTACCTAATCTTTGACCCACTATAGTCTAGATGGTGACAAACCAATTTTAACTGTTCCTCCCAAATTTGATGGGAACAATTATGCCTACTAGAAAGTCCATATAAGGTCATTTCTAAAATTCCTAGAGTTTGTTTGGCTCAATATACAAAAATGATGAACTGCACCACCTCATTTTTAAAATTAGAGACTCTTCTACTTGGTCTCAAAATAAACAATTGGAATCAATGTAGAATAATACAGCTGTGAATGCTCTGTTTGATGCAATTTCTCACAACAAATATAAGTGTGTTTCTATGTATGAAATGCTAAAGATATGTAAAAAATTCTCGAAACCATATATGAAAGACACCAAAATAGTTCAACATTCAATGCTAAAAATGTTAACCTCAATTCGAAGAAATCAAAATGAAGATGAATGCTTCCATGTATTTTATGCTCGGGTTAATAATATTGCCAACTCAACTTTTAAATTTTGATGAGATAATTCCCAAGTTAAAAACTCTTAGAAAAGGGTCGAGATATCTTTCTAAAAGGTCTAGACCTAGGGTGATGACAATAGATGAAAATAATGATTTAGATGTCATCAAAATTAAAGAATTATTAGGATCATTATAAACTTATGAACTTGCACTACCACAAGATTAGAAAAAAAAAATACATTACTTTGACAACTACAAGAGATAAATCTGGACATATATATGAAGATGAATTAATTGATGATAAAGAAATTGAATTATTTGTTATGGCATTCAAAAAATTCTTTAAGGGTGATCAAAAATCTACGGAAAGAGATAAAGGGAGCTTAAGCAATCAATAGTAAAGGAAATTTAAAAAATGAAGAGCCTAGGACACAATTTTAAAAAAGGGCACGTAATATTAGATGTTTTCAGCGCCAAGATATTAGTCATATTGGACCTGAATGTCTAAATTCTTTGAGATCCAAAACAAAAGGATTGAACACCACTTTATCAGACAAGCACAAGGAAAAAAGAGTATGAGCAAAATCCCAACAATGAGCAAGTTAATTATATGGGTGTCACCTCCTCAATTATGAATAATGAGATCTCAACCAAAGGAACCAACGAGGGACTTTGACAATGATCTAAAGAAACATGCAAACATCTATTTAAAGAGAGTCTAAAACAGAAAAAGGGAAATAGGGTGCATTTCAAAGAGTGAAGGAGCTAGAAAATGATAAGGAAATTCTAGGCACCCAACTTGGTGAGTCCTCTAAAAGTTTTTTGAAAATTAGTGAAGAAAATGAGGTTTGGGAAATGAATGTAAAATTTTATAGAGTGAGCTAGAAAAGTATAGGCCTTAATTTCATAACTTTACCAAAAGCACCAACAAATTGGGACATGTGCTAAGTATAGATAAAATTGCCAGGAATAGAAAATATTTGGGGTTTAAGTAAAATTCCTCTAACATTAACACTTTGTCCAAAACAATCTTCATTGCTGTACCATAAGTCTCTAGAAAATTCTAATGAAAGGTTGAGGAACATGACTCCAAAAATCATGTCACATTCTAATACACTTCGTCAAAGGCACGCCCCGAGGTGCAAGGCAAATGGCTGTGTGCCTAGCAGACACTAGGCAAGGCACGAACCATAAGCTGCACACCTAAGCGCAAGGTGCACAACTGTTGAGCTTGAGCCAAAGGCCCAAATTTTACTAAAAAATTTAAATTAAACCTAAATAAAAGCAAATACTCATTTGCTGTGCATCCTGTCTTTTTCCCGATCAAAGTTGGGCGGTAAGTTGCTCTCTCTCTCATGATCTGGGTAAATATATCTCTCTCTCTCTCTCACGCACATGCACTATGATTGCGCGCGACTCTCTCATCCCCTCTCTCTCACACACACTGTGCTTGCATGTGGCTCTCTCTCTATCCCTCATGGCTCTTTTCCCCTCTCTCTCGGCTCTTTTTTTATTTTCTATAATTATTTCTTTTATCTTATATTTTTTCCATTGTTTCTTTTCTAGTTCTATTACACTTGGGACTATAATATTGGTTCCAACTTTCTAATATAGACATAATTGATAGAATCTCAAAATAGTCACTCGAATAAAAAAGATATTGTATGAAAGTATGCGCATTTGGTAGAGCCTAATAATATAAATAATTTTCTCTACAATTTTTGTAGAAAAATAACCTAGGGAGGAGTTCAAAGTGTAAAACAACATATGGTTAGTGGTTTTAAAAATACAACAAAATATATTACATGTCCAAAGCATGTTTGTGGGAAGATTAGAGAATATATGAATAGAAAAGCAAAGAAGAAAGCCATAAACAGATTGTTGCCTAATTTTAATGAGAATATGGTAAATCTGAAAAAGATGAATTTGGTGAAATTAATTTTGATACCAAAAGAGGTTTAAATGGTGAAAGTAGTAACAAAACTATTCAATCTCTAATCACGCGAAAGAAGCTAAAGCAAAAGGGTCCCATAAACGTTTACTTTACATCTGATGCAGAAATAGTCAAAAACAGAAAGGGGGAAAAATTCAAGCAAACAATCATCAACAAAGCCTACAAAAAAGAATTAAGGGAGAAACCTTGTAGAGATATAGCCAGGTGGATGTAAAATGCCGGGATCCCATTTAATGTAATAAATTATGATAGTTTTGCGGTGGTTATTGAACCCAAAAGACAATATGGCCCTGGTTTGAAACCATCTAATTATAATGAGGTGAGAATTCCTTTATTGAGGAAGCTGATCAAACTAAAAATACGATGAAAACTCATAAAAAGGAATGGGAAAAATGCAGATTTTTCAATTCAATCAGATAGCCAACATGATTCAATGATAAAAAAAAGAAATATAATAAATGTTTTTAGTAAATTCTCCAAATGGGTCATTGTTCATCAAGTCCATTAATACCTTTCACATTGTGAAAAGTGAAAAAACATTGTTTAAAATGCTTGATGATATTGTGAAGGAAATTAGAAAAGAAAATATGGTCCAAGTAGTGATAGATAATGCCCCAAATTATATTGCAGCAGGTTAGTGTTTTAAGAAAGAATTGTTATATAGTAATATAATATGCATATAGTAGTATTATATACTAATAGTATAATAATTTCATTATTAATAGGAAAATTACTAGAAGTAAAGAGATTGCATTTATATTGGACACCATGTGCTACACATTGCATTGATTTAATATCGGAGAATGTTAGAAAGAAGCCTAGAACTTAATATTGGAAAAGATTATGGTTTATGAACAGTTTTATCTATAATCTTATAGGGATAGTTAACATGATAAGACTGTTCATAGGACAAAAAAAATTGATTTGGCCAGCTATTATGAAGTTCGCAACTATCTTTATCACTCTTCGATCAATACATATGCAACAAAATAATTTAAAAAAAATATACACTTCAGAAGAGTGGATAACTAGCAAATGGGCAAAAGAGCGAGAAGAATAGAGTGCAACCAACATTGTCATGATGCTTTCCTTTAAGAAAAATATTGTCTACACCTTGAAATTGATTCGCCCTCTTGTTAATATTCTTCGATTAATTAATGATGAGAACAAACCTACTATGAGCTATATATATGAAGCTACAGATAGTGCTAAGGAATCCATTGCTAAGTCCATTGATAAGATAATGGAAAAATATGCAGAGGCCTTCAAAATGATTGACAAAATATGATATTATCAACTACATTGTCCTTTGCATGCGGATAACCATATTCTAAACCCTGAATTTTTTTATTCAAATCTGAACATTAAGATGAAGAGATCATGACGTGTCTATCCAAAAATTTACAAAGGTTTGTTCCAAGTGAAGAAATACAAGATAAAAATACGGACGAGTTGACAATTTGCAAGAGAGCACAAGGTCTCTTTGGAATGAATATGACTCTTAAGGCAGAGGAAGACAAAAGCACCGAGTAAATTAGTTGCTTTTATACAATTTGTTTACTTTAATTGTCTTTTTTCTCAAAATTAAAGGCATTAATTAATTTTTCAATAAACTGAGTGGTGAAGTTCATAAGGATTTTAAAACTCAAAACTTACAAAACTTTCCATAAGAGTTCTCAATCTCGCATATAGTACCATTGGTTGTGAGAGAAATTAGAGTGTATTCCAACAAGAATTACTAATTAATTATGTGAAATTGGCATTCAATCAAAACAATTAATTATAAAATAATTTATATATTTTCTTATTGATTTACTTCTTGCAACTTCATAACAAATGAGAAATATATTGGCACAACAACATTTAAATAATTTAGTATTTGTGAAATACAATTGAGCATTGAGGTGCCGATACAATAGCCGTGATAGTATAGACCCCATTCTTTTGAATGATATTGATAAAAAGTAATGAGTGACTGATTAAAAAAATAGATAGAGATTCTAATGAATATAATAAATTTGTATTTGAAGATGATTCTTTAATAAGGGGTTTTGGTACTAATTCTATTGGGATAAATAATTCTACACATCACACAAAATGAAGAATTAGTACAAATATCTCATCAAGAGAGAAACCTTCATCATTTTCGACAAGAGTCTCCAAAAGTAATCCACTAGAGCCTACAAATGAAGAAGCATATTCCTAGGAAACCAATGTAGAGGAAGAAGACATTGAATGCCATAAGTCTTATAAAAAAGAAGATGAACTTATGTTCAACGATAATAATGAGCATTAGGTGGATGCCATAAATTATAACTAGCTTGTAAATATTATGTCAAATTTGTTAATTAATTATACTTTTATCTACTTATAGTAAGATATACTTATTAATTGTTAAATGTTTATATTATTAAACTCAGTTAAACTAGCAGCCTATGATTATTCTCTTATATGTGTTTTAGTACTTAACTACTTATTCTATAATTAGTTTAAACAATTAGAATTATATCACAAAAGAATCTTATGGACATATTCTATAGATGTTCGCCTTAATTCCATCAGGCTGCGCCTACATCTCATGCCTAGGCTCCAAGGACCCCTTGTGCCTCGATGCGTCTCACACCTTTAACAACACTGATTCCTAGGCGCACCTCATCCTAGAAATTCATATTATAAGCATAAGTTTGTTCTTACCTGTCGTTCTTGAGGCCATATTCAACCTCATTGCTATAGATCTATTCCTAGGCATTCTCATTTTAGGTTCTATCAAATTCAAGAACTTGAGTGTTAAGTTCAAATCCTTGATATTTGATTTGACAAGGAAGGTCAAGTCGATGGGTGAATTTGGGTGAAAAAAATGGTTGGAAAAAAGTGCCAAGGGGGGTTGTGACACTCCTTGACTAGCATTTTTACTAATATGCATATAGCTTAGATTGCAATATGCATCAGTTTAGTTGCACTTGCATTAGAGTAGTGTCATACAAGCATTAGCTCATGCATGTTTTACTGGTCTGTGTATTTTTCCATAAAAAAAGAATTTTGTTGAAAGTGTCAAATCTATGGAAAACAATATTAAATAAGCTAGGCATACAAAATATGTATATTTGTATAGAATTAGACTTTTATTGATGCTCCTTATGATGGTACAAAGGTTAACTTTATATTCTGAAACTGCAACTAGATACTTTGCGCACAATCACAAACCTTAGTCCATTATGAAAACTTGAGTGAAGACAAGAATCTTGGGATGACAATCTAAGGTGTGTTAGATTGGCATTGGATTTGAACTGACCTCGGACTATGGAACTTTATATCAAGTAAAGCCCCCTCCCCCATGAAAAATGTAAATATGAAAGTTCCTCTCAAAAATTCAAAAAGTAAAAAATTAAAAAAACGAGGACATTTGTTGTAATATGAAATGCCTCAATAAAGGGATTATAAAAAGTGTGAGAAAAGTGAAAGATAAAGGTCCTAATAAAATTGGATTTGACTTTCTCATCCTAGGAATATATAAAGCATACTTGATGAACATTGATTATTGTATTTTTATCCCTATTTTTTATTGTTATTTTCTAATATTTTTTTATTTAATTTATGTAATTAAGTTATATATTTCTATTGTGGAGATTTTAACCCTTAAAAAAGAACTTTGGAATAAAAACAAGTAAATGGACCAAATAAAACCTTCATTTTGTCAACTCAATCTCAGTCAGATTAGCAAGGAAGGGCATAAAAGTCAATTCTTCCAAATATTAAGAATGGTAGAGGATTAGAATATATATTTCTAAATTTTATTAAAAAAATATATCAAAAAAAGAAAAGATAAGGAAAATAAAATATAAAAAGGGAGCAAAGCTACACCCACCACCTCTCCTCCTTTATAGGCATAGAAAGGGGGGGGAGAAAGAGAGAGAGAGAGAGAAGAAATGGAAAAAAGTTTTCAAATTTTTTGGGTTAATTTTTGTCTCAAAAATCTTGTGTTTCAATGTCGTAGATTCTTTTCATGTTCTCATGTTCGCTATTTTGTACGTTCAAATTTTAGCTTAATACAAATATTTATTTCTAGATCAGCAGGATTCTTTCAACTTTTGTTCTGTTCACTTTTTATTTTTATAGGCTAGTTTAATTTCATATTGACGCAAGAGCATTACAACTTTATATTGCATTGTGCTATGGGAATCAATACGTTATGACCAATCATCCCAATTCTCCAGCAGCTTTAAATTTTTGTCATTCAATTTCTCACTTTTTTTTTGTCCTTTTATTTTACTAGGTCTTAAATGGGTGAGCCACCACCACTCCAATTTTAAATTTTTGACATTTAATTTCTCGCACTTTATTTCCTGTCCTTATATTTCTCTAGGCCCTGCACTAAGCCACCAACACTCTAATAATTTTATATTTTCACAATTTAAATTTCAGCAGTTTAATTTCTGTTACTATTAGATAGAGGTGCCACCATAAGCATTTGATTTCTTGCACTATAAAGCTTCCAAATTTAAATTTTTTGTATTTTTCTAAAACAATTCTATGGCAGTAAAACAGTTATGGCCACTCTTCATCACCATTTAATATTTAAGTATTTTGTTATTTTGAATTATATAATTGTTAAGAAATTAGTTTTGTATAGAAAATCAACTCCTTGTGGATATAATACCCAATTTACCAAAAAAATATATCAAATTCCCATGCACTGGTGAACTTAATGCACCGTTGATATTCAATCAATACTCAAGAAAATCAGACTGTGTATTATTTGAAATTTTGAGTCTCTCTTGTGGAATATGGTGCATTCACTTTATGTGCAACACTTTACATGTTTTGTAAGTGGATTTGAACATGTATGTGTTTTACTCTATGTATGCTCTTAAATTAATATTAAAAATTTTAAAAAAAGCATACTCGATTGATTTTTCTTGTGAGTTTAATCACTTGACAAAAAAAAAATTATTTCATGTTTGAACATTGTATTTGCATTATGATTCTTAGATTTTTTTATTTTAACAAACTTTATACATTGTGCGAATTTTATCCAAGAAAAAGCTTTGTGCTTGTGAATCATATATTCAACATCAAGATTATTTTGCCAAGCCCCATCTTTTCCAGTGGTCGTATTTGTATCTATACTCTTCCTATCTTATGTTTACACCAAGCAATGTTATTCTTTCTTTGCAATGCCTTCAAATCTAAAGGAGATTATCATGTTAATCATTTGTCAGGTCTATCTTAGCTATCAGTGTCCTGAGTGACACTAATTTTCATTTTATAGTCCCTTTCGATTATTAATGTGACTTCTCTTTTATTGTGGTTATTGTCTTCCTCTTTAATTCTCTAGTAACCTTTCTTTGGATCGCCCTTTGTCATTTTGTGACAAAAAGGGGAGAGATATGTACTGATTAACAGTGAGTGATGTGTATTGATCAAGGGGAAGAGATGTATTTTGTCTAAGTGGGAGTTAAGGTTGAGGAAGAGTTACATTATTTGTTTCTTTTACTTTATGAGGAGATATGCAACAACGTGAATGTCAAATAACATATGTCATGTAAATGTTAGACATTTTATTTTTTGGCATTCTGATCTTCACTTTAATACTATATTACTCTATACCTCATATGGTAATGTTGAGTTTGTTATTTGCTTAGGTCTAGACATTCTAATTATGCGGTTATGCAAAATCTATATTTTTATATACCATGTTGTAAAGTGCTTCGTCACAAAAATCGCCAATGGGGAAGATTGTTATGTCGGTCTTCAGTGTTAGCGAATTTTGTGACATTGAGTTGTACATCGAGTCTATTATCTTATTTTACTATTTTTTTTGTGATTGAGTACTAGATAGGAACTTAATTAACCGTTCAAACTATTTTGTATCCAGATTTTAGACAAAAGCAAGATAGCAATTTAAGCTTTGTGTCCTGAAACTAGACAGAAGCCAGCTATTGACTTAAACTAAATTAGTTCAAAAGCAAGCAGCAAGTTAACACGAGCTCACCACTTTAGTGGTCTGTATGCAGTGAAATTTATAGAGGCCAACCTAGAGTTAACTGCAAGATTGCCTCTCAAGTGAGATGCAAATTATGTCCACAATCCACTAATTGCAACTATTCTGACCAGAGCTTTCTTTCATGTTTTTCAGACCAAACCTTTCTCAACCTAGGGAATGTAGAAGATCTGAATTGAAGGGAGAATCAGCCTTCTTTGAGCGATTAAGTGTGCAACCATAAAATTGAGAGAACCACCCATTACTTTGAGAGATTTTTCTTCTTTGTTTAAGATGACAGAGTTTTGTTGTCTTGAAATCACTCACTTGATCTAAAACTTAACATTAAATTTACAAGCTTGCAATCTATGGAGCTTCAATATGCGGCTCGTATGTAAATTTGAGGTGTGTTTTGCCTCAAAGAGTTCAATCAATCAGAGACCCACTTGAAGAGACCACAATGTGGATGGGTAACTAAAGATCTACAGATTTAAGAAGAGCCTTAGATAGCTATTTATTCAGGATTAGTTAGCTAGAAGGTCTAGTACGTCTGTTCATCGGTCTATAAGTTGACTATCCTCACAAAGAGGATTTTTAGTTGGCAAATTAAAACCCAGAGGGTTTTCTCTATGAATGAATTGTTCAAAATTTTCTATTTGTTACCAAAATATTGTATTCTTTCTATTTTCATATTTTACCTTATGTTATATGTATAAGAATGGGGACGATTTAATTCACACATCTAGATAAGTAATTTCTTTATGTGTATTGACACTGCAAATTTTTATTTCATCCTTTCATGAAGGAACACCTATTCACCCCCCTCTAGGTGTTCGTGGGTCAAAACACAGTTTTCTCAAATGTTTTCAATTAATATTAACCCCCCTCTAGGTGTTTTCAATCGAAAATATCTATTCACCCCCTCTAGGTATTCGTGGGTTTAAGCACAGTTTTCTCAAATGTTTTCAGTTAACATTAACACAACCAAGGCTATTCTTCATCATAATGTACTACATTTACAAATTTCCCACTTCATTAAATAATTGAACTCAGGTATACAAATCCAGTACCTAAAAGCAACTAGTATTGCATTTTTTTTATAAAAAGCAAATTTGAAAAAATATTATGATGTAAAGCTTCTACAGCAAAAAAGGAGGGAAACCACAGCTAGGCAGGTGAGATATATCCATAAGCAAGATGAGATGATAGAATAGATGAAAATATCGGCTGATATGCCTCTGTATCAGACCTTTGATACCGATAGTTTTTAATACCGCAATAATATTACGATATATGTTGTATTGATAATATATCATGATAAATTCACCGATATTCAAAATATTGGCCGATATACCAAATGTTTGACCGATATATCGGCCAATACAACATTGTCTCAAGAACATTGCCTCACAATATATCCGACGCCAATATATATTGTTGGATACGTCTAACACCCATATAGCCGTGGCCAAAACCAATACTTAGATCCATGGATAATAGAGAAACAACCCTTATTGCACTTCAGAGAAAGAGAAAGGGAATAAGATTCACCTCCACTGTGTTGGGATGCAAAAGAGATTTGGCTCCGGAGTTTCTTTCCGGCTTACTATTGGCAAAGCCTGGCGGCACCAGTGGTCTGTATGTATGAGCATGGGAAGAAGCAGAAAGCTTGCCAGAATCATTCTGCAGAGCTGGTTTTGTCATGGGATCATCCTCTTCGTTAGATAATTTGTTCTCTCTGGGATTCTCCTCCAGTGTGGTAAAGCCAGATAAAGGATCCTCAGGCCTATCTGAGCTGAATTTCAGCTTCTCTTGAAGTGCTTTCTGCTGTTCCTTCCTCATCATCTCAAACTCAACTGAAACAACACAATGAAGTGTTAAAATAAAAGCCTGATTGAAATCAAAATCCAGTTAATTAATTTTAACTCGGAAACAAGTATTCAACTTAAATCCCTTTTCATTATCTCTCGTTTACTAAACTAGGCAATCAAGAGAGAGGTACATCACCTCTTCGCTGTCTTTCCTCCTCAACTCTATCCTGACTTGTACATTCAGCTGAACCAAATGTTTCATCATTATAGGAGTCATTGACTTCCCTCCTAGAATAAGGCACTGCCTGAAAAAATAGAAAACAGGATTTTCTATTAACTACAAAATGTTCTGTTTGTTAAGGTGCATTTAGAACATCAGCACCATCCATAAAATGTGCTAAACATCAAATCTGAAACTGTACGCACTACAACATAAAACAGTGCTCACCACATGGATAAAATTACCATAGCATAAAAATAGCCCTTACCTTATAAGGACGAGGAGGATATGGATCATTAATTCTGTTGGGCTGGTGCTGATCATTTGCACGAAACCTTGGAACTGATGCACCTGCTGCATATCCAGATGGCCTTGGAAAAGAACCACTCCCAAGAAGACCATCATGCTCAAGGTTCTGCCAAGACCGCCTAGATTGGTTGCCATAGCGCCTTCCAGAGTCTAAATAACAATATGAATAACTTGAAAATCACGTCAGGCAATAAGCTACAGGTTCATACATATATGTAGGTTGAAAGATATCCAAATCCATACATCAAAAAGCAAGTCATCTGTTTCATAAAACAGCTAAGACTATAACACCAATTATCAAAACATAAAACTTAAGACAACACATCAATTAAAGTAACAATAACGATTAAACCATACCAGACTCCTTATCAGATTGTGAGTCTGTGTCGCTTCGTGATCGACTGTCCCACCTAGGGATCCACCTAGAATAATTACCCATATCCCCCCTAGTGGATGAGGATGATCCATAGTCACTATATCTGCTACCTTGCAGCGATAAACTGTCAGAAATTCTTGAGTGGTCTTGGATGCTATCAGACACACAGGAAAATTCACTGCTCAAATTCATTAACCAGTTAACAAAGTTAGGCCAATACATGAAAGATATTTTCATACTCAACCCCAAGAAACAGATCAATAAAATAACAGGTGTATTACCTTATAATTGATTCATCAAACCCACTCGGTAGCTTTCTGCAAATCTCCAACTCACTTAGTGATAAAAGAAACTTTCTTGTGTATGATATTTTTGAATGCCTGAATTATATTCATGCTTGTTATCATACAGCAAAAGATAAAAATAACGAAAAGAAAAAAAGGAAACTAATCCATAGAAGGAATGTAATAAACAATGCTAAAAGTTTTGAGTCTTATTACTTTGATGTATCTACACTTGATTCCTCAGCCTGCTCCACTGAGAGGTCTTCATTTTCAAGTCTCGTATTGTCGCTTTCAGAAGCAATGGTATCTCGGCTAAGCATCCTAATTTGTTCCCTCGACAAATGCTCAATTCACTGCACCAAATTTCAGCAATGCAATCCACATGTACCAAGGAAGAGCCAGAAAACTCACCAAATCAGTTACTCAATACCCTCTTTCATCCACAAGTACGTCAATCACTAACCCTCCAACACCCACACCTATCACTAAACCAGTATACGGTGGAGATAACTCCTATCAACTCAATTTACCAAGAACTACTTCAGCTAGGAAATTATTAATCATGCCCATTCCACAATTGTTGGAAAAACAAAATTTAGCAAGCACATTCAATTTGCGATCAAGCCAATCTAAAATAAGCTCCAAATCACCGAAAGATTGACCAACACAAAATATTGGACACCAAAAACTCCCCAAATCTTTCCAAAAAAATTGCAATTGTTCTATGACCAACACAAAATATCGGACACGAAATTTTCCCCCAACTCCTTCCACAAATCTACAATCATTATTCCCCCAAATCAAGCTAAGTAGAAAGACAAGTACACAAAATCACTCATTCCCCGCACACAAAGCTATTGAAGGTATAGAATCAAAGCATGAATCACGAAACTTGCAGCGAGAGTTCGAAAGCTTTGATATCAGAACCCTAAAACGACCATTTAAGTGGGATATTTTCTAGGGTTTTGCCAACTGTTCATTCCTCTGGATCAAGAGGCTCTCGAAAAACTAGGGATTACTCAACTAATAAGCTAGAGGGAGAGGGACTACCTCGATCGCACGAGCGAAATTTTCGCCATGACATCGTCTTTCTTACCTCTCAGACGAACTGAGGTAGGGAAACTAGAGCGGGACGGAACTCTCTGGTTGAAGGGACACCTCAGACATAATGAGAAGTGTTAGTATAATAAGCAACACTGAGGTCAATCCTTTTTTTTCAAAATCGAAATTGAATCTTTACGGTTTTTATTTTAATTTTAAATTTTTTTATTTGCTACTTTTTTATTTTCTTCTTCAATTTTCCTTAAAATAAATTTATTTATTTCTATTACAAATAGAGTTGTAATACATGTTCACTTTACTCTCTATATTACTGAAACTCATCCACATTAGCTATCAATTTTCCACGTGGCACACAAATAAGGCCAAATCATCAAATTTAAATTAATATAATTAAAATTAATATTAAAAAATATAAAAAATTTGAATTAAAAGAGCTAAATTAGACCGGCTAAATCTAGTTTAATGCATGCCCAAATCTAGGGTCAAGCCTAAGCAGGTTTGATGCACGATCGAGCCAAGAAAATAGAGAATTACGCCTAAAAAGTACCCGAGCCACGTTCAAGTGTTAAATTCAAAATCACGGTGTCTGAAACGCACCTGAGTGACGCTCGAGTGCTACTCGATTATAAATAAGACCCTACGCTCATTTCTGTCATTTCGACTACAATTTTTAAAGTTAGAGAGAGATCAGAAGACAAGATGAAGAAAGAGAAAACCAATAAGCTTGAATTTGAGATGATTTAAGTTAGGGTTTGAGTAAATCTAAATAAGCCAAGTGCATTCTAAATTTTTATTTTCTTGTTACTATTTCTAACTAATTTTTCTGAGCATTTTTTGGTTCAAATGCTCATCGAAGCTATAATTTCAAAACTATTATGTTTATAAGAAGCATGCATGTAAAGTTTTCATGATTTTATGACCTTTTCATGCAAAAATTCTTCTCATGTACCAATACGTATGCACATATCCTGAATTTTGTTTATCAACTGCATGTATGCCTTTAATTATGATATTAATGTTCTTGCATGTGATAAATTTTATTCTTCATACTATAGTATATTCTAAGCTTATAATGCAAGCTGCACGTTTCAACAATTTAAAAAATTAAGTCCTGCATGTGAAGTATTAAAACTAATATTGTAAAAATTATCATGTTTGTTGATTTTTACTATATTTTTAAATTTTTTGTTTAAATCTATGGTTTAAATTAGTACCCTAGTTTATAAAAGTCCTAATTTATCAAGTGTATATTTTATGAAAGTTGAAATATATATATATATGTGTATGTGCTGGCACTTAAAATCTTGAATTTAAATTATATACCGAAGATGCACCTTATGCTAAGTTTCTGTATTAAGTACTGAATTTTGAGTTTCTAAAAATTTAAACTTTTAATTGATGTATGATCAAGTTTCTACTAAGATATAAGTATAAAATTATGAATTATGGATAGAAACTCTGCAATATATTAAGAATTATGATTATATTCTTTAAGAGTGAAAACATTAAGAATCAAAAAAGTATGGGATTTTCACAATAATTAAGAAATTAGACTAAAGATTATTTCAGCGAGTAGTATTCTTTGGTATGTCTTAATATATTACAGTAGAATATCGATTTTTGACCCTACATAATCATAGTGTTAAGAAGTAGTATCTAATACTGTCTATAGAGTGATATATAGACGGCTTATCTTTAGATTTTGAATAGGAGCGTATTGCTTTTGATTGTGTGAAAACATACATAATATGGTCATCAATAGTCCGCCCCTTTAATATGTAAGGCCTACCGGCCCTAGTTTCTAAAAAAATTAAGATTTAATCTTAATGTCATGACTAATAATAAGATAAGAAATTTAAAAATTTATCATGTAAGTTCTCAGCATTAATTTTATACTTTTACAGACGATCATGATTCATATACCTTCTATTATATATTTAAATTTAAAGTATGCATGTCCTTTATATGAAATTATATTTTACTGAGTATTCGACTTACTCTCTTACTATTTACTAACCCTTTAAATGATATGCACGAATATTTACCGGATGAGTAGGAGTGAAAGCCGAGAAGCTTTAGTTTATATTTTCGGACAATGTTAATGTATCTAATTGCTATAATGTAATTAATTCTAGTTCTAGGCCACAATTTGTAAAGCAATTTGGTTTCCGAAAATGGTTAGAGACTTAAGATGTTATATTGCGTTGTCTGATAT
>JAOVVI020006296.1:0-15753 GCA_028571085.2 Nepenthes alata | reverse complement strand
AAATTTGTTATTTATTAAATACACATATGTATATTTTATAAATTTATAAAATAATATTTTATAATTATATATTTTTACAACATTATTGTTTAAATCGGATTTAAAAAATTGTGAGAAACTTTACTTTATTACCTATAAAAATTTTTAAAAAATGTATTTTTAATATATTTTTAAAAAATTTAAAATTTTGTGCAAATTTTTAAAAAAATAAAAAATTTTATTGTTTAGTTTTAAAAATAAAACACAGATAATTTTGAATATGCCCTAATAAAACAGAGATTTTTAAATATATTCTTGATGGGTATACCGAAAATGGATTGACCCAAAGTTAACGAAAGCCCAAAACAGACGGTCAATGTGTTAACAGGCCAGTTGTAGAACAGGCTCAAACGCTGAAAGGCTCAGGACGGTCAACGCTGGAGTTGACCGTCCAGGCAGCCAACTCACACTCAAACGGTCAAACGTTGACCGTCTGCGTACTGTAGCAATGGGCATCACAGTGGTTTTTTCTACAGTTATGGATCTGGCCCACTTGAGCCCGCGATTCATCAGACGGCCAGTGACGGCTCTCCCAACATCTTCCATGATCACAGCTGGCTCTCAAAATGGACATTGAAAAAATCGGCGCCCTTCACGTAAGGAAGGTGCCAGATTTTTCTAATCTCCTGCCAACTGGAGATTCTAGCGGTAAAATACGCAGAAGGAAGATGGACAATTTGGAAAGCCGCTGACCGCCATGGAAGGAAACTATCTCGGTCTATTTGGCAACTGACATCAGCTCTGAAAGGCAGGCCAACCAGGAATCACGCAAGGGAGCACTCCTTCCAAAGGAGGGAGATCACATTGTCAACTGTAAATAAGCCATAGAATTCTCATTCAAAGGGACCCAAACTTTTACGCACGAAAACTTTGACTCACTGTGATATGCCCCGCCGGTGGAGCAAAGGCTCTATCGTTCCTTCCCGGGACTCTCCATGTGATTTCCTTTGGGATGTTAAACTCAACGCACAATGCTTTAACGTCACTCTCTTTAAGAAAGGATGCGATGTCTGCGACGGATGCAATGGTTTGCAGGAGGGACTAGGGTTTCGGAGAATGAAAGTTGGAGACGAAGAAGACAAAGGTTAGGAGACGTAGAAGGTTTTCGAAATATAGAGGGAAACTTAAACGCCAAGCATGCATTAAAACCCCTCATTAAGGACGCCGTCAGTCCTGCCACGTGTCGCCTTACTACTTAGCTCTTCAAAAGACGGATCTCTGACGCATTAATGGCATGGATATCCGCCCAACCAAAAGAAGACGCGTGTCTTCTTCTGGCCTGCAAACTAGCTGATGGCCACACATCCATCAAGGCTGGCAGAAAGTCTTCCAGAACTGACCAAAGACGATCAACAGTTTTGGTCAATATTTTTTTCCGGAACTTGCCAAGGACGATCAATAGTTCTGATCAACATTCTTCTCCGGAACTAACCAAGACGGTCAACAGTTCTGGTCAACATTCTTCTTCGAAACTGACCTAGACAGTCAACAGTTCTGCTCAACATTCTTCTCTGAAACTGGCCAAGGACGGTCAACAGTTTTGGTCAACATTCTTCTCCAAAACTGACCAAGACGGTCAATAATTCTGGTCGACACCCATCTCTAAAAATTGGCTACCGACGGTCAACAGCTCCGGTCAAACTCACCTCGACTCCTTTCATGGAGTTCTACGGGATCCTCAAACGCCGAAGGACAATAAGGGGCATCCCATCATGAACATACCGGAGACCAAAATTCTGGCCACCGACATGGGGCCTCCCAAAACGGACAGTCAACGTGTTAACCACCCAGTTATAAAACAGGCTCAAACGCTGAAAGGTCCAGGACGGTCAACGCTGGAGTTGATCGTCTAGGCGGGCAACTAACAACCAGACGGTCAACTCAAACGTTGACCGTCTGCGTACTGTAGCAATGGGCCTAACAATGGTTTTTCTACAGTTATGTATCTGGCCTACTTGAGCTCGCGATCCATCAGACGGCCAGCAATGGCTCTCCCAACATCTTCCACAATCCCAGCTGGCTCCCGAAATGGACATTGATAAAATCGGCGCCCTTCACGTAAGGAAGGCGCCAGATTTTTCTAATCTCCTGCCAACTGGGGATTCCAACGGTAAAATACACAGAAGGAAGGTGGGCAATTTGGAAAGCCACTGTCCACCATGGAAGGAAACTATCTCGGTCCATTTGGCAACTGGCATCAGCTCTGAAAGGCAGGCAAACCAGAAATCACGCAAGGGATCACTCCTTCCAAAGAATTGAGATCACATTGTCAACCGTAAATAAGCCCTAGAATTCTTATTTAAGGCACGCGAACTTTTACGCGTGAAACTTGGACTCACGAGAGCTTTTACTCAGACAACGCCCACAGATACGACGGAGACTGACAATTCTCTACTCTCTGCTGAAACTCGAAAAACCCAAGGCATACGACGTGCTTCTGACAGCCGTTTATTGCCTCCCCACCATCCAGATTCAAGACGACGACTTTGCCTCTCTTTCATCTGGAGATCCACACACACACTCTCTCTCTCTTGCTCTCTCTTATAATTCTCAGTTTGAGTAACCTTCACATATTTCGAAGGCTGTTTACTGATTTGAGCGTTAGAGTGTTTTTGGTGGGATAACTTTTCGCCGACACACTGACCTCCTGTTCGTTTTAGTGGTGTGCAGGATCATAACTCAGCGAACGAATCCCTAGGCACAAATTTTCCCATCGAAAACACAATCTCTCAATTGTGAGAGGCGCCACAAATCATAGTACGGGCAGCAAATCGTCTGGCAACGGAAGACGGAGTCCGCTCCTCAGGTGGGCCTCATACACTGTGATATGCCTGGCCGGTGGAGCAAAGGTCCTGTCATCCTTTCCGGCGACCCTCCAAGAGATTTCCTTTGGAATATTAAACTCTACGTACAATACTCTAATGTCACTATCTCTGACAACAGAGACGATGTCAGCGACGGAGGCCATGGTTTACTCGAAGAACTAGGGTTTTTGAGAAGTAAGGAATAGAGAAGACGAAGGTTAGGAGCGACCTCAATCCCCAGGTAGCGACCTCAATCCCTAGGCAGCGATGTATGAATATTAATGCATGGCACATGCAGGTTTTCATGACTTTTTCCATACAAACGTACTGATATTTAAACATACGGTCTCAAATATTTACCTTTTTTTTCATAAATAATAAAATCCTAAAATACTTATAAATCCAGAACAAAACCCCCAAACAATCGGTAAAAATATATGCATGCACGAGAGGAAACAAATAGGCTTAAATAAAAAGAGTATGCATGAATATTAAACAACCGAAACATAAGAAAAACATATCAGACACTGAAACAGACGAAGGATAAGGCTTATAGATACTTACCTCAACCTTATTCCAAGTAGATCTGATAAAATGATGCTCTAATCTATCTCTTCTCTTCTTCTTCTCTCCTCTTCCTCCTCCTCTTTCCTCTCTTCATTTTTCCCGCATGAATGCCTGCACAGTGTGCTGCTCTCCCTTTTGTACACAGATCGGTGCTTGAGCACCAACTCAGGTGTGCCCCGAGCACTAAGCCCGCTGGAATCGGCACTCAAGCAAGGCCTCGGGCAGGTCTTGGGCGGCGCTACTTGGGCGCGCTTCAGGTGGTAACCCACTACTCCGAATAACCTTCAAAATTCCACGAAATACAATTAATTCCAGTACATCCAATTAACCCAAACAACAAATAAATCTAAAATAAATTAAATGGGGATTTGGGTAGTACAACTTGTGTCCGTGACACATTGTCCCCACCACTCAGATTCTCAAGGCCTATGTTCGATAGTGGTCCCAATACTCGTGAAGGCAACTTGATTTGTAACACATATTAGTCACCCGAGCATTATAGTTGGCACCAACATTCATGTCTTGACAAGTAGCAAACTAACTAACCATGACCTTAATCTCACATAACACTGTCTTCTCATTTTGTGTTTATGGCGCTGCAAGTTTCTAGTGGGCTCAAGGCTCCTAGCTTGCCTCTCGCCTGAGAAGGCCATCAAATGGTGTCTTTCTGCATTTGGATAATTTAGAAGCAGTAAACAGGTCCTTATTTGGAAAGAATTATGAGCATGCATAAGACAAAGTGACTTGCTATTAGGAGAATATAGGCTTTTTTAGGTGAAATGTGATGAAAATGAGGCAAAGAGGGGAATTTTTTATATGGTTTAGTGATAAGTTTGTGAACATATGCTTTTTTGGTGAGTAGAGAACATATGCCTTTATGCATGACTTGGTACTCATCTGAAAAACATATGATGAGAATTCAAAAAAAAAAAAAGAATCTTAACACCTTGAGGTGAAGTAGATCTTACTTTCGGTGATAGGTGAAAGGCAGTACTAGAGAACATTTTTGTTTTTTCTGTTTTGGGAGTAGGGATGGTGGGATAAAAATAAGAGACATTGATAAGGTGGGATATTACAGACACAGTTAAAATAAGTAAAATTTGATATATGAGAAATTTTCAGAAAAGAGGGGACACCTGATTTTCCTTTGAACCCTGAGTAGATATTTGAACTTTCTGTCTTTATTGATCAGGACCAAATGCTCTATAAAGGATGGTCCACTGCACCATACTCCATAATGGAGTGTCGGGGAGGTTAGAAGCATGTAATCTTATCATTGCATTGCAAAGGTGCTGTTTTAATGTCATGATGAAGCAATCTGATATTATCTGAAAAATCTCCCTCTAAGATGAAGTATCCTATGCTGTATTTAAATTTTGTCTTGGTTATTTTTTAAATTAAAATACTTTTCATTCTTGGTTATTCTGTGGGTCTTGAATAAAATGTTGTCTTGACTTAAATCTTTCCATTTGTATTAAGCAAGTTCCTTTTATTACAGATTTTGAAGGAGAATAAGGACAAGCGAGATGCAGAATTTAATGAACGGTTTAAGCATAGTAAGTGCTCATTTTTGGATGATAATCAATACAGAAAATGTGCCCTACTACTGCATCTTCAACTGAGATGTTTTCACCATCCTATGTATTCTCTCTTTGTAGAATTGACCGAAGCATCTTCTTGTTATTTTTATATGGTTCAATTACCTGATCACGTAACCATGTGAGAGTATCCTTTTGTGATGGAGATATCTCATAGATTTGGTTTATTAGTTTATTTTATTTACATAGTGAAAAGTGGAGTCCCATTAGGGAAGAAGAAATCTTTAAAAATGCTAAACCTTAATAAATCTTGGCATGAGTTGTCGGTGAAACTATATATCACAAATCCCAGATACTTCAAACTTGTTGGAGGTAATGCTAGCAGTTTGATGGCCCTGATAAGGTAATAATTTGAAGAAGATGGTGAACTATGCCTTGTTCTTTAACACCTTAGACTTTGCTTAATTTTAAAAAAGGGATATTCAACAATTAAGCAGAATTTAACCACTGGTGCTTGCGATGCTGCTGTTGATCATTGTTTCTAGCAGGTATGCTAATCATGCTTTTTCTCATCTGAAGGTGAGTTTTCTAATGGGGAGGAGTTGGCAATTAACAATGCAAAGAGGGATAGAACTAATTAAGACGATTCTGAAGGTATTTGTGATAGTGTTAGGCTATTATCTCATTGAAAGCAAAGTGGAATTACTGATTTTAAGTCTTCAAGATGAGATTGAAAGTGGCTTGGTCTAGTTTTGGATATTGTTGTGGCCTTTGAATCTCTAGCTCTCTGCATATTGCTTCCCTGGATGCACCATCATCTAATGGTGTTATTTTGAGGGAGTTTAGGGAGATTGATGAGATCATTGTGTCCTGAAAAGAGTTCTGATTGGATAATTAAAGCTGAAGGATATTTTGTCAGAGCATTTCCAAAGGAGAATGACATGGCCCAATTGCTCCACCAAATGAAGGATTTCATCATGTTTTTGATATTTCCTTTGGTCAGGCCAATAGGGTCCTAAGCTTGGTTAATAGATTTTGTGTGGTGACCTGGACTAGGTTCATGACCGTGGACCTAGACCATCACATTGTCTCTAGAATCTCATCCTCACAATATAAAACTGAACATAAACATTAAAAACCAGCAAAATTAACCCCTCGCAGGATCAAGGCTAAACCAATATCCAAATTACATCATCGTCATGATGTGGATGCAGCTCTTGAAATCTCACAATAATCAATTTACGGAAACATGAATAAACTCCAATTCTAATATAAGACATTTAGGCTTTTTGATTCTTAACATTTAAGTAACTCAGCTAAATCGATCTTTTGCTAGCTCTGTGTTGATTTGGAGTCAGGAAAACGTAAGGAATGGGCCAAATGCTCAGTAAGTAATAATATCTAATAAAAATGATAACCATATCAATAATAATCATGGGTTAGTTAATAACAATAGTTATAAAAGAAAGAACAGAAATAACAATGCCCAAACAATAACATTACCCAAGAACTCTGCCACTCATTCGTAACATGACTCAAATACGATCTCCCAAATCATTAACAAATGGATTCCATCTTTAATTTGAAATTAGGGATTAACCAAGCTGAATTCTTTTTCCAGCCTCCAAGTCTGCCTCCTCACTTAATAATAACCAACTAAACAACTAACAACATTTTAGGGTTTACATATATCAAAGTGTTGGCTAGGTTTTAGGAGGACTGGCTAGGGTTAAGCTTAAAATTTCCTTGTGAATTTAAATTTCTAAAACTGAATTTCCCCTCCCTTAATCAGCTGATTAACCCTCCTAAATTTAGCTAACTAAGATGACAATTTAAACACGGGGCAGTGGTTAGGGCTTTTTCCACAAAAGAAGGCGCCTAGGGTTACTCAAACTATGGTTTTCCTAGGGAAAGTTAAGGTTTGAAAAATTTCCATTCTCTCTCAGAATGAATTTGCTTAATTTACAAATACGCATCACACAAATTGAATAATTAACAACATAATTATTTCTAACTAATTTTTTTCAATCACAGTTTACTAATAAGTAAGTCCATCTTCTCAAAACCGTTAAATCCAAGCCCACCAAAATATTAGTTCTGGCCCAAATATGATTTATGAGCTTTGAAAAATATCATCTACATATTAACTATTTCATTTAATGATCAATTTGTGATCATGCATCCAATTGACCTAAGTAACCATGGATTGAAGTAGTTCAATGCTCAAAGGAGCAATGACAAAGTTGCCATGACTGGGAAGGACATTGAACTGGTCTATTGAGGCTTCAATGGAATATTCTTTAAAATACAGATTGACAAACTTTGATTTTGGGTCAATTTTTTTGGCCCTGGCAATATTTTAGGATTGATTTTTATTTTGTTTCACCGCATTTTGTTATGTTTTCCTTTATTTTGTCATCTTTTGATTTTGGACTGGCACTCTCTCGTAATGTTTGAAGTTTTACCTTAATGTATGTGGGTGCACCCCCTTCTCGACTGAATTGATGTAGTTTCTTACTAGTAGAGGAAAGCATTGATACATATTCCACTGCAGGACCACCAAAAGCTTTGGATGAAGAAGAGACGGAATTCCTTGATAAATTGGAGATGGTGAGACTAACTTTTGGGTTTATTCCTGGTTACACATCTTCATAGATACCTGGTGATCACTAAATTTCCCTATTGGTCAAAGCTGAACCTTGTCTTTGTTTTAGTTGAAATACTTGTCTATTATTTTTGTGGATGATAAAAGGATGATTGTTATCAAGGAGAGAAGCAACAACATGAATCTGACCTGATTCATAGGACTGCTATTGAGCCTCTCCGATGACACCTGTCGATCGTGCCTCAACGACACAAACAAGTCAGTGTTGCGTTACTGGTATGGAGATGGAGTGCCAAATGACTTTTATCATTTAGACAATTTCTAATCTATGCCTGGATTAGGAGATTCTTGTTAGTAGAAAATAGTCCTAGCTTGATTAACTCTCGGTAAAATAGCAGCTACACCCCCTTGTCACGTTTCAGTTGGTTAAAATCCTTGAATATCAGTTTTTGTTCCTTAAAGGGCTAAATATCTAGATCCATAGCCCATTGAATACCCAGTTCCCCTAGCTGGCTGTCTTTTTGTGGAAACCTTTAAAAAGAATCATCGTTTTTTTATGGTTTTTCCACTTCTCATAGTGGCTTTTTCCACACCTCTGAATTTCTGCTGTCAAATGGCTGCTTGTTTGGAGATAATTTGCTGGGTTCTACCTGTCTAAGACATATACACTCTGCTGGAAAAGATTGTCCAATTTTGACGTTTCACCTTGACCTTTATTATTTAAAAAAGCAAATCAAAGCGATAGAACTAAACATGCAAAAGTTTTTGGAATTATTTTTACTTTTATGTTCCAATCAACATAATCTTTTAAAAGACTAGGGTTAGAGATTGTTGCGTTCCAGATTTCGGGGTCTGGTACAGCACAAATGTTTGAGGGTGTAAAGATGTGGAGAGGGAGAGATTAAAATCGGGTTTTATGTGGAAAGCCTCCTCTTGAATGAGGAAGAAATACTAGAGACTCTGGGCCTTTAAAATGCTTTACTATGGATGGAAGAGTTACAAAGTACAAGTTTGTGGGAGTATTTTCCCTTCTATTCCTAGCCTCTCTCCTTGTAAGCTTTCTCTTTGGAGTTTAAGAGCCTTTTCCTTCTTGTTTTCGAAAGAGAAAAAAGGTCCCTTGTTTGGAGCCTTTGCTAGGTATTTATAGGGAAAAGTTGTGCCGTTGAGGAGAGAACACGTGACAGCTGACGTATGGCTGGGAGGCTGTCCACCTGCTCTGTCGGCTGTGTTAGGCGCGTGGGAAAGTTGTCCGCCAGCCCTGGTGGCCATGTCAGGCATGTTGGCGTGTGCAGGGAGGCAAGCTGCCAGCGCCGTTGATTGGACCGTGTAGACTCTAGGTGTCAGTTTTGATGTGACCAGGCGTGCTCTTAGCATCATCATGCGCTGTGGAAGCGGCATTTTGCAGTGGTTACGTGTTCCTTGGTAACAGCGAAGTTGCTTAGTTGGCGCTCACGGCCGTGTGCGAGATGGTCCTCGTCCTTAAGTGGCGTGTCTCGTCCCTTTGTGAGTTCGCGAACTCGTTGAGGGTGAAAGCTCTCGGACGTTTGATGGCTCTTCTGATGATTGACGGATCTTTGGTTCATTGTGGAGAATCCTCGGGTCTTTGCTGACCTCTCGGATCTTTCTGGGGCCTGAAGTATGGCGTCCTCGGGCTTATTGGTCGCAGCGAGCCAACTGAATTGACATGCTTGGTCATTTTGGCTTCTTGTGCGGAGACGCCAAAGCTGTTCTCGTCTGTTGAAAGCACTATGGGTCTCTTTCTAGTCCTCAGATTTATGGGGCTAGGGTTCTCGGATGTTCTTGGGTTTCCTTGATGACGTCAGCCCCTCGTGGCATCCTCGAG
The DNA here is from genome assembly GCA_028571085.2 of Nepenthes alata. Classification (NCBI taxonomy): domain Eukaryota; kingdom Viridiplantae; phylum Streptophyta; class Magnoliopsida; order Caryophyllales; family Nepenthaceae; genus Nepenthes; species Nepenthes alata. Next base: position 6,357 of record JAOVVI020006296.1, on the reverse strand, counting down.
CTCCTTTTGGTCAAAGGGCCTCTTGGACTTTTGTCGCCACTTGGGCTTCTGGGACACTTGCCCACGTTCTCGGGCTCGTAAGGATAATTTAACTTAAGGAATTAAATTGGGCTTTCGGGCCTCTTGGGCCAGTCTGCCCTCTTGGTCCGTGGTCATGACTTTGGGCATTTTCTTTGGGCCGTGTTTTATGGGCCATAATATTTGGACCCAACAGAGATAAAATGTATTGATCTTTAAAGCCAAAAAGAGGACAAGGGTTTTTAGACATAAGGATTGGTTTTTATGAAACATGTTCACTTACCTATGTGTTTTGGGTGAAGATGAGACAGGGTTCTTTAGGAAAGTGGACATGGTGAGTGCTTTGATGCTAGGGAATCGTGGACTTATGTCATCAATCAACCAATAGCCATTTGTCTGCATTAACATAAAAATGTTCTCTATTACTTTTTGATGGGTCCAACTATACTATAGGCCAACCCTAGTCCAAGCCAGGTCCATCTATGGAGCAAAGCCCCACGAGAATGGGAGCCTAAAAGACCCAAACGGCAGGCCTAGACATGACAATGCACAATAGGTTGCTAGAGATAGAGACAGGCTAGGCCGAATAGGCAACCCCTGCAGCGCGACTAATCACGATGGAGGAAACCTCCAGCCGACACAGACACTTACCATTGGTGGCCGTAGTCAATGGTTGGAAAAGACGCTACTACTGTTAGGCTGCTGCTGCCACCAGCGTGGCTCAACAAATCACCTGCCGGAATGGACAGGACAATGTTAGCAAGGTCCATACGCGGTCACACCATCACCGTGAGGCGACAATTGACACGTTGGCCACTACTATGACCAAGATTGGCCCACGAATCTTGCCCAGACACCTGCTACTAGCTTTGGCGCCAACGCCATATCTACGAAGTATTACAAATGCCCTGTGACATCGCAGGAGAAGAAAAACCATGAATCGGTATACAAAAGCTAAGAAAAAACTAAACTATCTTTCGATCACACAGCTCTTTCTCCTTCTTTAGTTTTTAAAGTCGCTCCCCGTCGAGTGCACCACCAAAGCCTAGTCCTCCGTCATCTTTAAAAGCCGCTCCTTGTCAAGTGCTCCACCGGAGCTTGGCCCTCCGTCAACTCTCAAAGTTGCTACCCGTTGAGTGCACCACCAGAGCTTAGCCCTCCGTCAGCTCTCAAATCCTCTCCCTGTTGAGCGCATTCACAGAGCCCAGTCCTCCACAAACCCCACTTTTCCCCTCACAAGTGCACTAACGTATTCGTTTTACATCCTCCTTACATCTTTTGATCCGTTGGGAAATATTTCTGAATTGAGCGTCAGAGGATAAATCGAGTGAGTCCCGTAAATCCTTTGATCTCTTTTTCATTGTTTTTGGTGTGCTGGACCCAAGTTCGCAGAGACGGAGATCGGACCCGCTTGAGTTTAACCGGACGCGGAAGACTAAACGACTCTTTAATTTGTACAATAACCCGGATCTAGGGACGCATCATGTGTGCCTTCTGTGGGAACAACTTAAAAGTCTCACCACCAACCACCACATTCGCATTCTAGACGAGAAGATGGTCAACACTAGAGTACAAGTTAGTGTGCCGGCAAAGGACACCGCTCTCTATGGCGATGACCCCTTAGTGGGTAGCCAGGCAGGCAAGCGACCTGTGCCCGATGTGCACGAACTTGCCGTTAGGTGAGAGACATGAAGAAGGCACTCCATGCATTCTTGGCCCACGTGGATGGGCAGCAGCTGGGGGCTCCCCTCCGTCACTCAGGCTTCAACCTTGAGACAAAGGAACTGGACACAGAGGCACCCGGCCGTGAAGACCCTGCGGTTCAATGATGCATACAGCAGGGCTCGGACTCGGCCACAGGGCCAACAAAGTCGTGGGATGTGCATGGAAAGCCCAGAGCTGCAGAACCCTCGCAACTCTCGTAGTGACAGGAGGCCTACGACCAAAGGAGAGGCCTCATGTAATACGCGACCACCACGGGCTGGCAGTCGCCGCTATCTGCACGTCGCCTCGAAGACTTCAAAGCTTAAAGCCTTCCTCAATGCCAAGAGAAACATGTCTTCCCCTCTAATGGAGAAGGTAGAGAAAATCTGGCAGCATGTATTTAGGGGGGATGCTGGCCGACAGTCCATTGATTTGAGGAGATCATTGTTCACAATGGATATCCAGACGTAGCTACTCCCACTCAAATTTAAAAAACCAACCCTTGATGCGTATGATAGAAGCACTGACTTGATGGATCATCTGGACTTTTTCCGTATGTTGCTGACCTTCCAGGGCCTAGGCGAGGCTACTATGTGCCAATGTTTTCCCCTGACTCTCAAGGGAGATGCTCGAATCTGGTTCTACGGTCTTTAGTCAATTCAATTCGGTCATTCAATGAGCTCGCTAACTGCTTCCTGTGCCAGTTTGCCTCCATCCGCAGGGAAGAGTAGTAGCCATGGCACCTTGTCCACCTTCGACAAAAATGGGACCAAGGTCTGAAGCGCTTTCTGGCCCGGTTCACCGCTGAGGCTTGCAAAATACCAAAGTTCTTTGACGAGGTGAAGTTGAATGCCTTTATCGCCACATTGGAGCCGGGAGAGTTCTTCAAACACCTGGTCCACTAGTTCCCTCAGACTTTTAGAGAAGTTGAAGTCATGACCTGGGCCTACATAGTGGATGAAGAGGCCAATGAGGCGAAGCCCCTCGAGCGCATGGACCGACCCCCCGAGGGGCCGGCTGGCAAGAAGAAGAGGAACGGGGACTGCAACCGCTCTCGTGAACCCTGAAGTAGCCACGGTCTGAGCCGAGTGTTTGAAGGGAGTACAGACCTTTGAAACTGACTCCACTGAAGGATACTTGCGCAAACATCCTGATATAGATTTGGGATGAAAAGTTCTTGAAATGTCTCAAGGTGCTGATGAACCTAGAGGGAGGGTTCAAGTTTAAGTACTGTCACTACCATCGATCTCTGGGGCATAGCATTGAGGACTCTGGACTCTGCAGAAGGAGATCAAATACCTGGTCCATCGAGAACATCTGACCAGGTTCATGCGAAACCCAGGACAGGCTCTCGCAGCAGCGGGAGAGGATATACAATAGCAGCCGAGGAACCGAGTTACAGCCGGAGTCGTCAACATGGTGACAACTAATCCAGCCAAGGGCAACACCCTAGACCGCTCGGAAACCGCTTCCAGTAGCAAGAAGCTAGGGATTGGAGTTAGTATTGATGTCAATTTTAGCAACGACGATATGACTCATGTAATGACTTCCTATTCAAACCATTTGGTTGTATCTGCTTTCGTTTCTGATGATACGATAGACTAATTAAAATGAATTCTTGTTGATAATGGAAGCTCCTGGAATTTGACGTATTTTGATACTTTCTTTAAACTTGGACTAAGAAAAAGCTAAATGAAGCCTACCGAGGGACCACTGTACAAATTAGACAACGAGTTGGTGCCCGTACAGGGAGCCGTCCAACTGGAGGTCAAGCTGGGAATGCATCCACGTACGGTCTCTAGGATGCTCACATTCCTTATAGAGGATCTCCCCTTGGTGTACAATGGAATTCTAGGACGCCCCTTCTTAACCGCATTCGGAGCAATGAGGTTGATTCCTCATTTGAAGATGAAGTTTCCGACCTCGTGCCGCGTCGGAGAGGTCCTAGGAGACCAAGTGATTAGCCGAACATGTTACTTGTCCAAGATCACACAAACGGCTCATAAATTGCCAATCGAAGACCTCAACATCCGCGACGAAATCACCCTGCAGCAAGCCCAATTAGGAGAAGTGACTAACCAAGTTCCCTTAAACCCTAGCAAACCTGAGAAGCGTGTGCAAATCGGGAGTTCCCTACCGGGTCCCCTCTGTGACCGGCTTATAACCTTCATCGGGCAGAACTATGATGTCTTCGCGTGAACGCCCGCTGACTTGCCAGGGATGTCGACCGGAATAATGATCCACAAGTTGGGCCTCAATCTTTATTATAAGTCCGTTCGTTAGAAGTGTAAAAATCACTTCACCGAGAAGCTCATTGCCATTCGAGAGAAAATAAAGAAACTGCTTGACTTAGGGTTCATCAGGAAGGTATAGTACCCGGACTGGTTGTCCAATATGATCCTCGTTAAGAAGAGAAATGTGAAGTGGCGGATGTACGTTGACTTCATCGATGTGAACAAGGCTTGCCCGGAAGACAGTTTATTGCTGCCAAGGATTGACTTGCTGGTGGACTCCACGTCAGGTCATGAATTGTTGACCTTCATGGATACCTACTCGGGCTTAAACCAGATTAGGATAAGCTCGGAGGATGAGGAGCGTACTTCCTTTATGAACGACTAGGGGACCTACTGTTACAAGGTCATGCCCTTCAATCTGAAGAACGCTGGGGTGACTTATCAGTGTCTCATGAATAAGATTCTCGAAGCTCAAATCGGTTGGAACATTGAGGTGTACGTAGATGACATGCTCGTCAAGAGTAAAACCACGGACAACCATGTTCTCGACCTGAATGAGACCTTCCAAGTCCTCCGAGTGCACCAGATGAAACTCATCCCTACCAAGTGCGCATTCGGTGTAACCTCGTGGAAGTTTTTGGACTTTATCGTCTCACAACCGGGAATCGAGGCGAACCCTGAGAAGATACAAGCCATCCTCGACGTGCACCCGCCTCGGACAGTCAAAGAGGTTCAAAAGCTAAACGGAAGGCTTGCTGCTCTCTCCCGCTTCTTGGCAAAGTCCACGGAGAAATACCTGCTGTTCTTCAATTGGCTTCTAGTGGACGGCCTAGTGTGAAACAACCTTCCAAGAATTCAAGGAGTATCTCTCCAACCCTCCGCTCCTAACCTCGCCTCAGGAAGGCGAAGAGCTGTATCTGTATTTGACGGTTTCAAGTACATCATTGAGCTCTGTCTTCACTCGGTAGCAAGACGGGGTATAGTGGTCGGTGCATTACGTCAGCAAGGTCTTGACGAATACTGAGACCCGCTATTCGCATGCTGAAAGGATCACGATAGCCTTTATCTACTGCGCCAGAAAGCTATGCTCGTACTTTCAGGCGCATAAGATCATCGTGCTAACCGATCAATAGTTGGGTTAGTTCGACATGGAGTGTCGACCGCGGCCGGCTATGATGGGCCAGGCCCTTGTGGATTTCCTCTTTGAGACCACGACCTCTGTTCCTAATGCCCTCGAATTTTCTGCTGACACAAATCGGTCAGAGACCCCAGTTTGGACTTTGCATGTTGATAGGTCATCAATGCAAGCTGGCAGTGGAGCAGGACTGGTCCTGTAGACTCCGGACGGGTCAGAGATAAAGTATTCGATAATCCTCGAATTCTCAGCCACCAATAACGTGGCCAAATATGAAGCGTTGCTCATTGGATTTCGGCTAGCGAAGGAATGCTCAACCAAAGCGCTAGTCATATATAGTGATTTGGAATTGGTTGTCAACCATGTCTGTGGGAACTTTGAGGCTTTGAGCCCCTTGCTCACAAAATACCTCGCTAGAGCGAAGGGTTTGGCCCAAGCATTTGACAAGATCGAGATGATCCATGTCCCGAGGGAGGAAAATTGGAAGGCGGGCCAGCTGATAAAGGTAGCAACGATCGGAAACCTGGAGCAGTACGCTAGAGACATGTGAGAAATCCTAGCTGTCCCGAGCATTGACCACCCCGAGCTCGAGGTGTTGCAAGTGGCCGACGATGAAAAATGGATGACCCCGTACAGGAGGTATCTCATCGATGGCCTCCTACCAGATAATCCAGAGGAGGCTAAGCATATAAAGAGGACGGCCAGCTAGTATACCATCGTGGATGGAATGTTATACCATCGCGGGTACTCAACTTTCTACATGAGGTGTCTCACGCCGCAGGAAGCCGACTGCGCATTGGGCGAGGTGCACCTCGGCATCTGCGGGTCACATGTCAGTAGCAAGAATCTTGTCTTCAAGATCATGCAGCAGGGCCTCTACTGGTCCTTGATGAAGCACGATGCCATGGATTTCATCAAAAAAGTGCGAAAATTGCCAAATTTTGAGAAGTATGACCCACCAGCCGCACACAGAGCTGCACACCCTAGTTGTTTGCACGAATGGGGGCTCAACATACTTGGCCCATTACCCATAGCATCCGAGTAGAGAAAATTCGTCATAGTCAACATTGACTATTTCACTAAGTGGGTTGAGACGATTCCATTGGCATGAATCATCAAACAGAATGCGACAAAGTTTGTTCACGAGAACATTGTGTGCTGGTTCTGGATTTCTGAGGTCATCATGATCGACAATGGGACCCAATTTACTGGCAAGTGATTCACTATGTATTGCGTGAGCCTACGGATCAAGCTGGTTCACACTTC
>JAOVVI020006295.1:0-15753 GCA_028571085.2 Nepenthes alata | reverse complement strand
TTTCATCAGGGGTTTCTTTACTGACTTGAGCGTCGGAGTGTTTTCGGTGGGACAACTTCCCGCCGTTAACGCTGACCCTCGTTGTTTTAGTGGTGTGCAGGATTCGCACTCAGAGAATGGAGCCGGATCAACATCATCCAGGAGCATCCGAATCTGTTCGAAATCGGATCTAGGTACGCATCAAAATGGATTCACAGAAATACTTATATATGATAGGCTTGTTTCTCCCGTTGCAAAGCAAACAAAATTTCTAAAATACTTTCTATATTTTTAGTTGATTTTATTTTATTTTTATATTTAATCAGAGTCAATTTTATTTGTATCAAAAACTTTTAGTTAATTTTTTTATTCAAAGTAGGCATAGTTTGAAGTCACATGACTTGCAGTTAAATGTCGAATTCTATATTGTGTACTGGTAAGTTTGAATTTGGCAACACTTAAAAATAAAAAAGGCCAAATCAACTATTTTTTATTTTCGTTTACCTGTGTCTTCAATATTAACAATTACTTAAGCTATGTTAATTAAATAGATATAATATCAACGGCTTAAATTAGCCAAATTTTAGTGGCATGAAATATAAATTAATTCCCAATAAAAAAATAACAAAGTTAATAAACTTACAGAAAAAAAATAAAAATAAAAAAAATATATATATATATATATATATTGTAAGTGATTTTGCACCCGAAGTTTGTCAAAAAATTTGTACCCTACCTTCTCTCTCGTACACTTCCTTTGCAAATGTTTTGACTTCCAGGCCATTTCCGTGCACTTGGAGAGGTAGGGAGGAGAGGGAGTCAATCAAACCTGACAAAAGGCTATTATCTTTTTTCAACGGTGAGAGATTCGATTTTGCATAAATCATACACAGACAACTGCAACAATCCCCCTTCCTCTTACGTTGTTGATTCCGCAGTTACAGCAGTCATCAGCAAGAATCATCTGCGACGGAATACTCGAAGACCCACATCAGCTAGTCGACCATTCTTACAAGGTTTCAGCAATTTCATTTAAATTCGATTATTCTGCTCGATTTTGAACTGGGTGGTTTTTTTTTAACCTAGTGGCCAAAACCCTAATTACAGATTGTTGATTCCGTTCCTTTCTCCGATTTCAATAAAACAATTCACGTGATGTGTCGTTGACTTATTTGACTGGGCAGCATTCTAGTCAAAATTCTCTATTTCATGATTGTAAATTTGATTTCTGAATTTTGAATTTTGGGGCTACGTTTTGCGTCACTTGTGTTGTTGCAAATGTGAGACCGATCGAAGATAGGTTGATTTGCGGACTTGGGACGGTAATTTTGCTGGTTGGATGCTGAGTAATGAGCGAAAAATGATTATATGTATATATATATATATATATTTATATTGTTAATTTAGCCGTCCTATGTTTTCTGTCATGTTGTTGATTTAACTTTCTACCTTGCAAGTCATGGCGCTGTAATGAATATGGTTTCGTGATGTTGGTTCCTTTTCGAGTCAATTACTCAGTTTGTAATATCAGCTGCAATTCGGGATGTTTTGACTTTGCCAGTTATTTATTAGTCTCCTCCATGTTTCCAGTTGTTTGGCAATCAGTGTCTAGTGTGACCCTGAGTGGCAAATTTGCATGGATGTAACCATTTACAGCCTTGCTTAAAAGTTGGCACTGATTTTAGTTTATTGAATGTAACCTGTATGATATGAATTATGCTTTTCTGATTTTTTTTTTCTTTATTTTTTGTTATGCTAGTCATGGTTTTCGTGCTCTTCTGGGCTGGCTAGGGTTTAGTTTTCTTGTTCTTTTATGTGTTTTTGGCATTCCCTCTCATGTTTGTAGTAATTCCTATCAAATGATGTGCCATTATCTTTTTGCCTTCATTTTTGTTCATTAGAGTAGTTTATTCAGATGTTGTCCAAATGTCCTGCTCTAACTACTTTAATTGCCCCATGGTTACTGGGTCCCCTAAACCACCTTGCGTACTGCACGCTGGCATGCCTTGTCCTGGCATACCCTGTACTACATGTGGTCATCAGTTATAGTCTCCTATGAAAAACGACAATCTGCAAACTGTGTGCCTTTCTGAAATGATTGCTTTTCTTTGCTGAGACAAGTACACTCTGTCAGCTTCTGTCTGTGGCTCTTACCAAAGGCTTTTGGTTATATCTCTAACACTTTGGCAGCTTGGAGTTATCTATGTGGGGTGTCATATAAGAAATGGGTCTGATACCTGATACCCATTCCTAACCAATGTCCTAGCCTATGTTCTGAATTGCCTCATCTGGCGATTCGTAATTTGTACTGTCTGCGCTACCGGTTTGGATATTTCTTCACTTTCAGAAATAAACATATTTATCCTTTGTCTTGAAATTTTGCAGATTTAGTGGAAGCTGAAGTGTTTGTTTGATAGTATTACTCAGCATTATTGGAACTGGTTAAGCATTTACTTCTTTTATGTGTAAGAAGACTAGAACAGTATTGGTACTGTCATCTTGATGCGGTAGCTGCCTCCCTGGAGAGTTGGTTATTGAACTGTGGAAAAATGTTAACAAATAAGAAGCCTTGTATTAATTCAATTATTCTCTCCATGCGGCTTGCTTTATTTATGGTCATTGTGACATCTGGGATGGAATAAGGTGTTAGGTGCTAGCTATAAAGAGGTATCAATGGCTCATTTGCCGGAGAAGAGGTATCCAGTTGATGCAAATGAGTACAAGTTATATGAAGAAGTTGGGGAAGGTGTGAGTGCTACTGTGTTCAGGGCTCTCTGCAAACCATTTAACGAGATAGTTGCTATTAAGGTTCTTGATTTAGAGAGGTGCAACAATGACCTGGTATGTTTGCTTCTTGTTGCTGCTTATTGAGATTTGTGTTTATGGCTTTGTTGCAGTTTTATTTATGAATTGATTAATATAATCGATAGTTCATACCAGTAGTTTACCCTTTATTTGTCATTGTCTATGTATATATTGGTCATCAAAAAGTAAATGTGGTATTCATTGCGTGCCAAGGGGAATCCTCATTTGTATGTGTATTTGAATGAGTCAAATGTTAAGCGCAAAGTTGTTGGCTTCCCAAAATCTCATCTGTACAATGTGTCTGCATACTGATTGCAATTGTCCATGATAAACCTTTATGAAAATCATGCTTCTTTGCATACCACATACTACAAATCTGGAATGTGGTAACTGCATTACCATCTTGATGCATGCAATTAGGGAAGCAAGGAAAAGTAAATTTGGAAATCTGTTCTTTGTTTTCAGTAAATCAAATTATTTATTAGTATGACAATACATTTCTATAAAACGTCTACCCCGAGCACATCAACCAGTAGCTGAGGCATTACTGTACTTTGTTAATTTTAGCAGATTTTTTAGAAAAGTTTTTATAGCTTGTTGTGTTAGCTTCTGAGAGTAATCAGTAAGTCTAAAGTTGAAGTTCATTTCCTTTATAGTCTGAGCCTCTCTCTTTATATACTTTTCAAATCTAGTCCAAGTCAGATTAGGGCAGTTGAGTCGCACTAGAATGAGGAGACAATTTATTTTTATGTAGAAATGTACTCGATCAGATTTTTGGTGAAAATAACCACTTTGAACTTTAAATTTAAGCAGGTCTATTGCTTTCTTTGGTGATGTGGATGCCATAGTTGTTTGTGGACTTCTCCTAAATCCTAGGATCTAGGTGGATTTCCTAGGCTTCTGTATCCCTTTGCCTCTTTTCATTCTCTATCTTCTTTATCTTATTATTTTCAGATCTGATTACAATTTTCAATTAGCTTTCACTGGGTTAATTTTACTCATGACAATTTTCTTGTGATCAAAGTTTTATACTAAATTTTAAACATGCTAAACCCTAACCCTTGGCCATTGCTTCCGCCCTAAAAAAGTTATAAATATACTTATTTTAGCCCTTAAATTACCCAAAACCCTAAGGTCTAGATGTGCATCGGAGCTTAATTGATGTTACTCATCCTTGTTTGTTGTTCCGCGTCAAACCTTGAAAGTTTTGGTTGGTTTTCTTCTAGTATATCTGATGCTATATCTAGAAGTGTATTGTTATATTCACATATGTTGATTTATTCTATGGTGGTTTAGTAAGGATGCTAGCAAGGTCTGTAGGTTTATGTTCCTTGATGAATTGACTTTAAAGATAATGTTGAGATCATGCTAGACAAGATGTATGCAGTGTCTGAAATTAAATATATTCTTCTTGACATAATTATAGAACCCTAATGACATGTTTGTAGATTGGAATTGGAATTCCATTCTGGGCTTCTTTTAACCGGAATAACAATTTCACTATTTGATTAGTATTAGGTTAAGAATTGCTATTCCTATAGAATTCCTTGGAAACAAGAAATAAGAAAACCCATATCCCAATGGGTTTATTTATTCCTTTTCTCCTTGAATTACAATTTCGGGCCAGATGACCATTTTGTCTCTGTAAAGTTTACAGTTTATTCCAGGGGGGGGGGCAGCAGCGGGGGGCTGGTGAAATGGTAGAGTGGTATATTGGATTATATATATTTTTTTGTTAGAAGAGAAAAGGTAATTTCTTTAGAATTTCTCATTAGTTTTTCTTGTATTCTTGCATACCATATATTAGAAAATTAATTTTTAACTCAATTTCCACCTACTCGAAATGACCAAATAAGAGATTATTAATTCTCAATGCTATTCTCTTGGAATAGTCATTTCGTATCTCCACTCAAATGTTCTATAAGATATGGCCTTTATATCTTGGCATTGCAAATGCCATGCTATGAAAGAAAATAGACATTACTACCTATTAGCCTTGGTAATAGATTAGTCCCAAGCATGGATGAAAATATTGATATTAGTTGTAGCCATATCGGTATCGTATATATTAGACAATATAGATTTGTATTAGATGTATCAGAAACAAAAAAATTTTCTATGAATCATAAGCTGGTAGTCAAATATCAGCAAATATATCTTGATATATCAATGATACGGTGACATATCATGATTTTTGGAATAGCACGAGGAAATTGCAGTATGTCAGGGTCTAATACTAATATATATTGGCCGATATATCAAATATGACAAATATTTTCATTCATGGTTCCAAGAGCACATTCATAGAAGGAAAAAAAAATCTATATTGCGTTTACCATTTGCTTATCATGCAAGAATGTATCATAGAAAGATGGTTGGGAGAAATGCGACATAGATGCTTTCTAGATAGTCGTTGCCAACATGTTCTCAAGTACTTCATGTTATGGCTGAAAGTAATGTATCAAAGTGTTTATGTAGCGAAACACATCATTACTTCAGGTACTCACTATCAACAAGCTTCTGATAAGTTATGATTAGCTACTTATGTAAGGAATCAATGATACATGCCCGCAGGATAGACTTTCGGAAGATTCCCATGATTGTGTAATATGTTTTTGGTGGATTTGGGTTCATATACCCCATTCCCAAAGACTGTAGTTGGAAAACCATGTTTAAGAAATTGCAATTAAATCATGTACTTGATGAAGTAAGATGCCATTTTCACAACTATAATTGAAGTTACTATAATTATGCAGCCCTTTTCATTTACTTTGGTCGATTGAAAGTGGCTATGCCTATATGAGAAAGTGCTAAGAAATTCTACCCTTTTTTTTAATCTTTGGAGAATCTGTTTGCAACTGATTCAACATGAAAGTAGGACAATCTTTGGAGGATGTGGAAGGAGGGCTAAAGGGTTTAAAGAAGCATTCTGGAGGTATTCACCGGAAAGAGAATTCAAGCAATTTATAGAAAAGAATTAGCAACAAAGTATACATAAAGAAAGCTAATTTTGCATACATAGTAAAAGAACTTAAGTATTAGATATGCTGAATTTATTTGTATTATTACTGTTAGGTCTACTACATTCTTCAATAATTTTGCAGAACAATTTATTGCTTCATGCAATTTTATTTTCATAAATGTGCCTTGTACGGGCCCTCCAATTCTTAAAACTGGTAGCCATCTTGTAACTTCTTTGTAGAATTTGGAGGACCTAGTTACATAGGAAATTGGAAGGAGTATATTTCCATCCTGTCGTGAAAAGTTTGACCATCGATGCTCTTTGACTTTTAAATTGTCGTTTAAGTCTTGATTTTCACTAGTGAATGAAACATCTGTTCTTGTTTTACGCCTATAATAATATTTTGATGTTAATTACATTTGATATTGATTGTGGAGAGTTATTTTAAATGTATATGCACATATATGTCCTTTTTGCTGCTGCAAAGTTTGCTTCCATTGGGAGAAAAGTGTTGACATTTCCAAAACATATAATATCAATAAGCACAATGTGATTCTTAATCCCCAAGCCTTGTTTACATGCTCGTCCTTTGATTCCTTTATATGTCCTTTGATTCCTTTTTATGTTACCTCACGTATTAGTTTGTTGGCATGTGGTATGTGTTGGTCTTTTTATTTTTGAAACAAAAAAGATCATCTTTACTAACATTATGCAAGTGTGTACTGGAAGTGTGTGAGGCTCCTGCATTATGCTGTCTACGACAAATTCAAAATAACTATAATCTTTTAGGTCCCAGTCTTTCTATTTGTATATTCGGCAATATGTATGTGCAAGTATTAATCTCCCTGGTTGGACAAAAATTCTTTTATTGGGAGGAAAAAATTTTTTGTTAATATGGGATGCCACATTTGACCCTTGCAGAACCTGTCAATTTGGGAGCATGATAGTCTTCTTTTTTATGGATACTGAGGGGTATTGCCCGATATAAAATACTGTAAAAGAAGGAAAAGAATTACATGAGTCTCAAATTGTCAATGAACTTCAAGATAAGGTTCTGGCCTGCACCTAGAAATTCCTATGAAAATATAAGCTGCATTCCTTATTTTAGCCATTCTGTGGCCTAAAATCAGATGCTGCACAATCTCCAAATGATTCGGCCACAAAATGTTGCTTATGCAATAACAAATATATTTTGTGCGGCATCTTTTCCGTGCAGCAGACCATGACAAAACTGCAGTCTTTGATGGCACATCTGGTTTCTATATAATCGTCCAAGCAAGGCTTACATTCTCTTCCAGAGTTGCCTCTTAATATTAATTAAGATGTTGGGTATGTAATGTTCTCCGTTTTCCACATGTCCATACCATATTTTTAGATTGCATTGTTAGGGGTTTTGTGAGCATAAGCTTGTCATAGTATGAGGCTGTATTGTAATGGTCATGGTGCATGTCACGAATTGTTGTAAAGTAATGATCCATAATAATTTATTTACTCAGTGTGCAATTGAATTTCAATAACTGAACAAGCCTTTTATTACTTCTACATTAGAAGTTAAAAGGAGTATCACTTGTGTGACAGAATGTGATTCTGAAAGAAAAACATAATGTAGGGTTGGCTGCATAAATTGCTGGTGGCAAATATTACCGGGTCAATGTTGCTCCCAACCGTATTATGAAGTCAAGCCTTTTACCTTGGACATTTCCTCCTTACATTCTGAGTAGAGAAGTATTCTACTGGCTTAGCTTTCCAGAAGTTCATGTTTAGATCCTTGTTTATCATTTGCATATCATATTTTGATACTTTGTATTTGTAGGAGAGAAAAAAGAGATAAGTTTAGTTCCCTATTAAAATTTGGTTCAAATCTTTTATCATTGATATCTCCTTATGATGCTCTGAATTTGTAGAGAAACAAAGTTAAAATACCATATATTTGGTTTTAATTGTACTAGTTTTGCATTAAGTTCAGAGATATTTGTTACATTGCTATATAGTAATTAAGCAAAGAAAAAGGATTCATATGAAAATCTGAGATGGTTGCGATTTTTGTTTTCTGGCCTTACATTAATTTAAATTCATTATGCTGTTATGGAACCTTTTAAAAAAAAAAAAAAAAAAGTAAATCAGTCAGAGGTTTGAATTAAATCAAATAGTTTCAAATTGATTTTGTTTTTCACCGACCTACCCTATTGAAAAGTTGTTGCATCTGAAGTAGTTGAACCAGTGTACCATCACTGTGGCCCACTTTGATGAGACTTGGTCTTGGCCGAACTTTGCCCTCCATCCAATTTAAAATAATCAATCTCCATATCCAGGTTATAAACTTGATGATTTAAAAGTACCAGATAGTCTTTCAGAGGAGAATATCCTGGCCTAGTATCCATGTAGAATCTAGCGGAACTGGTGACTACCTGATCTCACTAAAGGAGTCAAACACTGAAAGACTTCTAAGCTTTTGGATATGTCTCCACCACCTCTGTTTCTCATTTGAAGACATCTAGTCCGGCCACTTGTTGATCATGGTTGTCTTACTACTCTCAAATTTTGACCCTTAAGCATCCATACTCGGTAAGGTGACTAGACTGTACTTTCTTTTCTTGAAATTTCATGACCTATGCAAGATGTTGTAAGAGGGCCACATAGTCTTATGTTAGTGCAATTGTAGGCAAACTCAATGCTAGCCATTATTCTTCTATTAATTACTCTAGTGAATAATGAAGAGAGGGGTACAGAGAAGCACAAGGAATATCAATGGACTCCTGCCATTTTGAAGCTATGCTAAGTTTGCTACTATTATAGGCACAAGCCAGTGTTAGAAATCACATCATCATGACTCCATGTGCTTTTGAATTGTTGCAAAGTTGGCAGAAATTTTGAGTCTAAAGTTGAATTATCTGTTTTCTTCAATAGTGCAGAAAATACTAATGGAAACAAATTGCAGCATCTCGCAGTCTGCCATGAAATGCTAATTATATCAATAACCAAAAGTCATATATTCACCTAAAGATGAACTAGGATTGTAGGGTAACACAATTATATTAAAAAAGAGAAATAGCTGTTTATCACATCATCAGTCATCATGCATAATTGATAGGCAGTTAGGAAAGATGAAAAGTGCAGATGAATTTGCTGAGTCCATATTACCTGTGAATCGTTTTTCACTATTGTGTAAAAAACATGCTTACAGGATCACAAAATGATTGTTGTGAAACACCAATGCTTATTTTAATATTAGGGTAGTATTTACTACTCACAATAGCTAATGAAATTCTCGGAAAGGTCCTTATCCATATGTTCCAAGGGAAAGAAAGTGTCTGCTTCTACATCAAGTTGTTTCTTTAGATTGTCCATTCCTGGACTTTATAAGGAGCTATACATTCCAAATCGTTGGTATGTCTGGAATTGGAATGCTATGAACCTGCTTCCAAATCAATGAAAAAGAAGGCATTGTATAAAATACTTATTGAAAGAGAGGTTTGCCTTCCTTTTCCAGATGCTGCAAGGGAACACAAATTTCTGCTCTACCAGTTCTCTTTTAATTTCTATTCCTGAGCTTTAACTTTGAGCTATACATTTTTAACTGTTTGGTATGTCTAGAGTTGGAATGCCACATCAACAGTTTTGATAAAAAAATAGAAGAAAATGGAATCTAATTCCTAATTAATGACAAAGAGGGCATTAAATGTATTTCCCTTAATGTTCATGGTTTATGAATTAGTGCATTTTTCTTGACAGAGGTAGTAGAGCTTCTCCATAAAAACTGATAATGCATTGTATGAGTATCATATTAGCTTGGAGTTATGCGCATAATTGGGGAAAAAGGTTGAACTTCCTGTTCAACAACAAGCATTGATGTTTTCAAGACATTTGAGGTTGATGTGAGTTGTGATAATGAATTCTTGAAAAGGGGAATTAGTTAAAAGGAACATGAAAGGTTATTTGGAAATGTAGATATAATGTTTTTTTAGATGTTGGGTTTTGGACCACTCCCTTGTAAGTCCTACACCCAATGGATGGGTCATCTGAAAAATGCACAATGTTAGCACAAGATTAGCTTGAGTAAAGCTGTTAGACACGGACCGTGCAATGTTTGTATGAAGGTTGTTCAAACGACGCAGTTTATTAGAGGTTTGCGTGAGATTTATTGAGTGTAAGTTGGACCAGTGGATAGAATGGGTGACACTTGTTTGTGATTGGAATACACTTGTACGCGGGATAATAGAATGGGTGCCGCAAATGCCCGTCCAAGGTGGCACGTGTATGACACATTCTATTTGCGTGTATGATATATGTTTGACGGGCGCATTATGTTGACTTTGCAATAAAATACCTATGCAATTTTAGGGCAAAAAGGGAGAGTGATCATTTTCAACATGAGGGTGCTGCATGGAAAGAGAAGAGAGGAAAGATAGAGGAGGAAGGGTTTCGGTATCTGATTGAGATTCAATTCAATTCCATTCTTCTCTAAGTTTAGGCACATTGTTCTAGTTTGTTTTTAAGACATTTTTGCTTTAGTTGCTTGTTTTCTTAGCATATTCTTTTCATATGGGTTTCAAGGTGTGTTGGGGGTTGGGTTCAACCATTATTCATTCGGGTTATAATAAAGTTAACCGGATACTATTTTATAATGAATTTATTTAGAATTTGTCATGCAATTTTTTTCCTTGGTTGATAAATATTTTCTATATTAAATATTGCTGTGTAATTTGTGTTCTTTTATTGCATTATTTTGTTTTTTGTGCTCTCACGGTGATTGGTGGTTGACGATTGACACGGGATTCGAGGGTTTGTTTCTACTACACTGGTTGTGTGCATGGTTTGTTCCCGGGGAATCCTAGCATTGGGCGCCCACCATAAACTAGTAACAACATGCAGATGGTTATGGAAGGATTTTCTTTATGCCTCATAATTTTCCTCCTCTTTTTTCCCTTTTTTTTAAAGGGGGAGGAATTTGGTAAAATGATGACCTCAGCACAAAATTTTGGAACTGTTCTACTATTGCTCCTTTTTTATTATCATGTAAAATATGTGATATATATTTTTTTGGTTACTTATGCAATTTCACGTTTATTTGGCACCAAAAACTTGGTGATGGTACCTATTCACTTGTAGTTGATTGCTCTATTCATATAACCAGTATGTGAACCCCCTCCCCTCTATTTAGGCCTTTAACTCGCATGTTCCAGCAGGGAATGAACTTGCCTCCAAGTCTTTGTCGTTGGATGGCTTGCAATTAAAGGCCTTTCAAGGAATCTATACAAAGATTATCACTCAAAATTGTTGTGAAGTTCTTGTGGTTATTTGGTGACCTAAGGCAGCACTAGGTTGTGTGGATCTAGATGCTTGCATTACATTGATACTACTACTCTAACAAATCCATCTATCCCTCTGCTGGAATATCATTTTTATTAGGCAAGTAATTAGAGCTGAATAAAAAGGAGAAGAATGTATTAAAGCCAGGTTCTTTCTCTATGTCTAAGGGATACCTCAAGACTAATAATGGAAGCTAAACCGGCTGAGGCATTCCCTGAGCCACAAAACAGCCAGCAAAATCCAATGACGAAACATGAAGAACAAGGTTGCAACTAAGACCAACCTTACTGGTGCTGAAAGTAATGCATGGTGGCCAATCACGCAAGCCCAGCCAAGATATGCCACTGAGAGCTCTAGTTAAAAGCAGGAAAAGACTAAAAACCTAGTCCAAACGTGGTCAAGAAACTGAAGCATGAAAACTTTATGAAATTCCCCAAAATGCTGAGCCAAAAGAGCCCTCCACAATAGTGAAGTCTGTAAGCCCATTCAAACACCTCAAAGTTGAGAGACATCATATAACACTAGTAATGAGTAAAAGCTGACATTTCACTCTCTTCTAACATGACATGACATGATCCTTAGTAAGATCAATCCTTGTTGCAAACTGGCAAGGTATGTTATCATAATAAGTGATAAAAATGGTATGTAGAGTATTGTATCCAAAGGGATTGAACTTCCACTAAGTATTAAAATTAGCATTATCCTAATATTATCCAAACTATTGAATATCTAAACATTATAATAAATCAGCACTATAACAAGATGAATTCAATAAAGAATGGTACTAGGGTAGCTTCAATTTCATCTAGGCACTCCTATGTAACACCTTTCAAATAATTATGCTCAATAATTGTTAATTAACCATGATGACAAACAATATAACATGGATATTTGATGTTCCTTTGCAGGTTGCATTAAACTATGATCATATATTTACCCACCATATTCCTATGAGAATTAAATATATAACCAAGCATTAGGCTTAATTTGTTACGAGTCCATGTAGTATATCTATTTACTTGTAACTTCTGTTTCTTTTCCCAAGATCCGTCATGCATGCCTTTCCTCTTGATCTCTATATGCATTATTGAATCATTCAAATGGTGATTAAGGATTTAAAAGTATTAAATATATAGAGAATTAATTATTAATAGAAAAATGTTGTTGCATGAAAGAATTTTAACAATATATAGTTCAACTATAGCTACATCTAAAGCACTAGTAATGAAAACTTAGTTTACGGTTGAATAGACAACAAACATGAACATATTAAAGTCCATTTGAAAGAAGTAACGAAGAAAAGAAGGAGAAAAAATGAAGAAGAAATATTCCCCTGAAGTGCTTTCTGCTGGCCAACAGCCTTTTACTTTTCTCCTCCGCCCAGTTCTGCTTCTTGCTGCCTCTTCTTTTTTTTTCTCTTCACCTCAGTTCCAGAACAGAGACAAAAGTCCCTTTGTTATGTTGCCCTAGTTTTCCTTTTATTGTTGCCCAAAATCTTGGCCCTCAAATCAGCCCTATTGGTCTCCAAATCTTCCAACCAATCAAGGTCCAAACTTTTGCTATTTTTGGTGGGTATCAAGAATTCACTAATCTTGTACATGCAGTTTCTTACCAAAATCATTAGAATCTTAAGAAATCTGCAGAGACAAAATTGAAGGACTCGGATTTAGCTTTTCAACATCATCAATGAAGCTTGGGTTGGGTAAAATGATTGTTTTATCCCTCTTTCTTAGTAGCTTCTTCCCTAGCCAAATAATAATCAAAAGTTGGTTAGAATTTAATTAACTAAATGATTTAAAATAAAATAAACTTGGGATAATCTATATATCAAATCACATTAATCCTCTGGTGCAAGCCTCTGCAATTCGGGCACCAGAATACCTCAGAAGCAAACAGTATTTGATCCCTTCTTGCCGAACAAACAGGAGCTCACAATAATGCAGAAGTTTTAGCAAAGAGGTGAGCCAAAGCAATAAAAACATTATGTGGAAAGAGAAATTCCAACAGCAAGCAGGTTGCTGTGAACTGTTATGGGTACAACATCCAAAGGGTTGCTACAAGTTTGAGAAAGCCACACATGGTTATGAATAGGGAGTCAGCTACCAAGGCCTAGAGATTATAAGAACCTAATGAAAGATCCTTTCTAGTAACAAATATGTAATTAAGGCCTCCTAGTTACTCAAACAAAGGGTTATCTGCTGGCCCAAAAGTCCAGGATAAAACCTAAATTTTTGTATGGCTTGTCACTTTTTGATTCTCATGTAAGATCATCGAACTCAGTCTCACTTGAATGTTTCAGGATATTTATATTGCTTCTGGCCAATATAGTTGGAATGTAGTGAGCTTTGTCTTGGCTTTATTGGGAACACGATGCTATTATCCTACCAAGTGACCTTCCTTTCAAATTATACAGGATGGAATTCGCCGTGAGGTGCATACGATGAGCTTGATTGATCATGCTAACTTACTACGGGCACATTGTTCCTTCACAGCAGGCCATAACCTTTGGGTTGTGATGCCATATATGGCTGGAGGGTCTTGCCTTCACATAATGAAGTCTGCTTATCCTGAAGGTTTTGAAGAGCCTGTTATTGCCACATTACTACGCGAGACTCTCAAAGCTCTTGTTTATCTGCATGCCCATGGGCATATTCATAGAGATGTGAAGGTAATATTGGTCGACTAGGTACTTTATTGCTATTATCCTGAATTTTTTCATTAGACAAATAGACATATACCAAATATAATGTTATTTTAGAAATAATTATAGTTTAATTGTGTTCTTCAATTTGCATTTGAGGAAGTCATCATGCAATGCAATTTGTTCTGGGGGAATCGGAATAGTTTCAATTTACTTCCATCTTTCCCTTTTCTACCATAACAATACATATCTGCTTTTAAGTGAGATGATCTCCCCCCTTTTCCAGCATTCTGATGAATTTCTTTACATTATACTCTAATTATAGTTACCATTTCTGTGGAACATATTGGGCAGTTGGCCATTTAGAGTCAAAGTAGTTAAATGGGCTACCAATTGTTTTGACTAGAATAAATGATGGTTTTATGATGTATAATCAAATCAGGCTTCTTTTTATAAGGATAGTATCCTCTTATGTGTTTCAAGTTCCAAATGCTGTTTGATTGCCTGAGCATGTTTTATCTATGATTTCAGAAATTTGGAAAGAGAATAGTTTTTCTTAGTGATGGCATTGTGCTTTTGGCTCCTCTTTTAGCTGGGATTGCTAGCTGTTGACGAATCTTAACAACTCTTCAATCCTGCAGGCTGGAAATATTTTAATTGATTCTAATGGTGCCGTCAAGCTGGCAGACTTTGGCGTCTCAGCATGTATGTTTGACACAGGTGATAGACAACGTTCGAGAAATACCTTTGTTGGAACTCCATGCTGGTAGCTGCTTTTCTTTGGCTTATGACTCCTCATTACCGCCTGAAGATTGTGCTTTCAATTTATCATTTGAAGGTCAACCAAATGATATTACTGATGCATTATGGTTCTGCGTTGGTAATCATTTTGCAGGATGGCTCCTGAAGTTATGCAGCAGTTGTATGGTTATGATTTTAAGTAAGAAGAAGCCTTCCTTTATTTTCTCTATTATTTGTGTGTTTCAATATTAATTTTGTTGTTTTCTTTTGATATATGTTCAACATCATCATAAATCTGGGCATTCTAAGTTCCTTCCAAAACGTTTTGGCCAGTTAACCTTGGCTTAATGGATATTTTGTCCTTGTTCTGGTGACACTGTCGCTGTTTTTGGAGGATAAGGCTGATTTCACCTGGAACCATTGACTTATTTCCACAACATGGCCACATTTGATAATCAACCCACCTATCTTCCCACTTACCAGCCTGTAACTTCTTTTGCAGTATCCCTCGAAGTTTTCACTTAGCTGACTTGCAGATGTTTTAATTACTATAATTATCTCAACAGGGCAGATATATGGTCATTTGGAATAACAGCACTTGAACTTGCTCACGGTCATGCTCCATTCTCCAAGTATCCTCCAATGAAGGTAATATCAGCTGTCTTTATAAGCCTCTGTAATTGGATTATTTATTTTTAATTATTGGTTCACTTGTCTTCTTTGTGAAAATTTGTAGGTTTTGCTAATGACTTTGCAAAATGCACCCCCAGGTCTTGACTATGAAAGAGATAAGAGATTCTCAAAGGTCCTTCTCTGTGAACCAAAGAAGCACGGACATCGACATGGGACACGGACACGACACCGACACACCGGCACACTATTTTTTATAAATTAAGGATACGACATGTTGGGGATACGTAAGCTAAAATAATGATTTATATTTTTTTAATTGATGAATACTTCTATTTCATGATAAATGTAAAATAAAAATATATATATTTTAAATCTTATACAAAAAAAAAAAAATTATAGAAAGAAAAGGAATATGTATTCATATAAGGACAATAATATTGATACAACTTTTAAAAAGAACAAATATATAATATCAATGACACTCAATTATAAAAAGTATATTATTTTCAAGATTCCATGACTACATTTTCTTCATTATTTTCATTTTCATCACTATCATCGGTAAAAACAACACACTCTAATTGTGGTTCATCCAATGAGAGCTGTGCAATTTCTAACTCTCCAATATCATCGAGTGAATCAAATGTATCTCCACAAATATCCCACATCTTACTCTCCCCTT
>JAOVVI020006294.1:0-15754 GCA_028571085.2 Nepenthes alata | reverse complement strand
ACTCCCCTCATCACTGCATCTTTGCATTCTCATCACGTTTCCTTCTAAACGTGCATTCCTCCGTTTATTGTGGAAGATATCTGACTTGGGCGTTGGAGTGTCGGCGGGGGACAGCCTCCCGTCGGCCTCTGACATCTTGTTTGTGGATTGTGTTGTGCAGGTCCCAGGTTAAGAGATACGGATACCGGACCCTCCTCTTGATGCTGTCACGTGATCGGAAACCAAGAGGCCCTCCAATCCGTACAGCAACTGCGAACCCGGGACGCAACAACATCTAAAAGAAGCTTATATAGATTACACGTAAATCAAAAATAACATTTGTTTTTAAATTGATTGAGCCTCTCTATGAATTACTTTAGATTTTCTAGCGGATTTTAATTTATAACATTTTATAATGCACTTTCTATTGACTAGCTGATTACTAAAAGTATGGTTTTCCTTATTTCAGAGATGTAAGACTGATTTAAATTATAATCTCTTTGAATTCTGTATTACCTGTAGCCAGTTTTTTTTTTTCTGGTACAAACAAATAATTAGACGAAAGTGTCAAAAGACCATGCTTCTTGAACAGAGACTTTTCACTAGAAGACTAGAAATTAGGGGGACACAACGATTGATTGAAAATTGACCCCTCATGAAAATTTCAAGGAACAAACAAAAGCTCTAACTGTCCTACCTCCGGTTTGGGTGAGACGAACTAAATTTTAAAGATTAATAAAATTAATACGTCTTTGAATTTGAATTGTCCGACGGGTTAAGGAGCTACTTGATTTTTCTCTGACGGGTTGAATTGAAGACGGTTCAATCTCTATATTTTTAACTTGGACTATATGAAATACAACTAACAAATAAAATATCAAAAGATTGGCGTGACTCACTTCTCGATATATCATTCGACGCTCAAATCAAAAATATTTCCCAATGGATAAAAAGATACAAGGGTAAGAAAATAATGCGTAGATGTATGATATGGGCATTGAGTGTTTGGATGCGCTTGATTGGGGGGTCGCTTATGAGGTGCACTCAACTGAGGCGGTTTAAAGGTACGCCCGGTTGAGGGGCAGCTGACGAGGTACGCCCGACTAGGAAGTGATTTAAAGGTACTCTCGATCGATGAGCAATTTACAATGTGTGTTTGGTTAAGGGACGGCTTAAAGGTACGCCTGATTGAGGGGTGGCTTAGGGGTATGAAAAACTGAACTCCTGCTGAGTGCGTCCGTCCACTAGGCAACTTCGAGAGATGGAGGGCTCACGTGGAAGAGTACCTACTGCGAGGAAGAGAATAGTTGTTACGTCCCAATTCCCAAGTTAAAATTAATTCTAATTCATTTATTATTTTTTTATCAATTATTACTATTTTTCACGATTCAGACATGAACTCCACATTAATATCTCAATCGACTACACGAAAACATTAAGCTAAACCTAGGAAACAAATATGGAACGTCGGACCAACAGTAAAAAATGATGCCTGCCCAAGTAATCGAAACAAGTTCAACGTTCAAATTAATAGAGCAAAACCATGGTCATCCTTAACTAAAAGTAATAACCTCCTTCGGACTTTAGGACATTAGCTATAAGCTTCATTCGACTATCAACACATATTAGTAGACACCGGACACCATAATACAATATTTTAGACATTTAAACGTTGTTCGAAGCCAAATACATTACAATTCATTGTCCAAATACTATGATTAAACTAAATTACAGCCTAGCAAAACATTAAATAATGTTCAAAAATATGATAATAACATTAAACATCCCTAGAAAAACATAAACTACAACTCTGACCTTTACTCTTGTTCACTCGGTAAATACTTATGCATCTCATTTGAGAGGTTTGTAAAATAGCAAAAAAGTTAATTAAAAACTCAACAAGACACATAATATATCAATGAACATATATACTTTGCATTCAAAACATATTGGAAGGCACTATCGAGCATGATCGAATACAAATGCGTGGACTTGTGTAGAGAGACTACATATTAAAATTTTTAGATTTTCTTATATTGTTTCGATTTTATCATCAAAACATGTTTAAATTCTATTTTCTTTAGAGACAAAGGCCAATATGCCTTATCGGCTAAAAGAGCGGACTATCTATACCCAGGTTGTATATATTTCTACGTAACCAAAGATCATAAGCTCCTATTCAAGACAAAAAGGTAGATCGTCTATATATAACCCTATAAATAGAGCAAAACATCATTTCTTTCCTGCTGATAATAGGGTCAAAAATCAATATACCACTACAATATACTATAATATGTCAAGATATACTATCTGCTAAATAAAATATTGGTCCAATATTTAACTTAGAAAAACTTTACACTTAATTTTATAATTTTTAGTTTTCACTCTTTTGAAGAATGGTTTATCTTATATTAACATAATCGTAGAATTTTCTTTCATAATTTCACAAATTTATACTTATACTTCTATAAAAACTTAATTAGATTGCATTAAAGATATGAAATACTGAATTAGTGGCTAAATGCAAAAATTTTAGCAAACAAAAGAAATAAAATAGCAAAAAATATAGAATTATGTATGACCATAAATGCCAATATATCATTTTCCATAAAGTATATAATTGATAAATTTAGAACCTATTAAAACTATAGCACAAAATTAGAATATGAAGTCTAGCAAAATTCAAAAAAACATACAACAAAATCAGCAACATGACAAATTCTACAATATCAGCTTATATACTTTACATTCAAGGTTTATTTCATCAATTTCTAAAACATTTAATTTATTTTTATAAGTCCAGAATCGAATATAGCATGAAGTACGAAATTTATTACATGCAAGCTCATTAAGTCATGGATTGAAGACATGCATGCAGCTGAAAAGCAATATTAGGACATATGTATGAATATGTAAACATTGATAGAAATTTTACACAATCTTACCACAAAATTATAGAAACTTTGCATATATGCTTAATATACATGTAATAACTTCAAAATATTAGCATAACTGAGTAATGAAATAAGAATTACTCATGGAGGGTGAAAAAGAAAAGCAACAGAGGAAGAAGAGTATAGAGTGCACTTACTTTTTGTCTAAATTCACCAAATTCTAGCCTCAAATTACTTGAAATGGACCTCCTCAAGCCTTCTCTCTCTTCTTCTTGGTCCTCTCTTTGGAAAACTGCAGCAAAAATGATAGAAAATAAGCTCAGGGATCATATTTATAATAGGCTGGTACTCGAGCGCCAATCGAGTATGCATCGAGCGCTAGGCAAATTTGAGATCAGTGCTCGAGCGCTCGTCAACCATGCATCGAGCACCAGGCCACGAGAATTAGGGCTCGAGCAGGGCTCGGGCATGCATCGGGTGCAGCACACTGTTTTTTGGGCTCAAGCACGCGTCAGGCCTGCGTCAAGCTTGGTCAGACTCAAGCCCAATTCAGACACATCTGGCTCAGATTCAGCTAGTCCAATTTTGATTCTTTTAACATAATTTTTCATATCCTTTGACCTCAATATTAATAATATTAGATTAATTAATCAAGACTATCATAGTCCAGAAACTCAGGCCTTACAATAGTGCACCCGCGAGGGAGGTGGCTGACTAGAGGCGGGAATGACTCCTGGGCGATGACGATGAAGGCAGGAACTCCGTAAAGCCTCCCTTAGGTGAAGTGGCCCTTTGTGTCTTGCTCTTCGAGTCAACTCTACCGGTTTGGCGGTGTGAGGATTCGGAGCAGGCTTGAGGCCGTCACAGATGCCGGCTAGAGTATGAGTAGGAGAATAGAATATCTTGAGAGAGAGGAAGCTGGCGTGCCTTTTGAGTCTTCTTGATTCGTTCCTCGCAGAGCTTGTATCTTCTCCCTTTTGGTTTCTAAGCAGTGCAGGCCATTGACAAGGCCCTCAATGGCAGTGGCCGCCTAGTGCCGGTAGAAGATTTAGTTCCACTAGGTGCGCTTGACGGGAAGCGACTTGAGGGAGGGAGGAAGAAGGATCGCACTGAGAGTCTGTGACCTAGAGAGCGATGGAGAGCTTTTGGCTTTTTTGTGTAATCGAGGGTAAGAGGTAAGAGTTGTTCCTCCCTTGACCTCTCATCTCTGTTGCTTTTTTAGGGTTTCTTTCCCGTGTGCTTCAATCTCTCCTTTCCTTCTGTGAGGAAAAGGAGATATATAGGACGAAAGCTAATTAGGCGCCAAGGCTCGCAGGTGCCCGACAAGGCAATCAGGGATGTCAGTGAATATCCTTCCCTTCTCTGGACGACTCTCTAGCCGCAATTATGGCAGCTGTCTTTTGGGAAAGATTCGCTGAGTTACACCTGCTATCCTGGATGACCCGCAATCTTTGGGAGGAGTTTAGCTGGGTTAGCGTTGACAGGCCAGACTGGTGGGCAGCCACTGTAGCCCATGCGCTGGCAAAGGCATGTGGGCTTGCCTACTAAATTTGCTAGAATGCTGTATGGGTCTACCTCCCTAACTGAGGATTTGGGTCACATGCATGGGCCTTCTCAGCGCCAGCTGTGTGGACCTTGTGCTAGGCTTTGGAGAAATTTCTGATGGGCTGTTAGTCCGCTAGAATTCGGACTCTAGGCCGGCCAATGATACTCGACCCATAAAAAATAATGGCTTCTTATTCAATGAACTAAATTCAATTGGACTCCACAAAAGCAGGTGCCCTATCTAAACATATCAGAGAGTTTTGTTGGGAAGGGTGGCAGAAATGCGGGTTCAGTCCTATAAATTGGGATGACCCTTAAAGACCTCATTCATTGGACGGCATACTAATAAGTAGTTCACAGAACCATTATCAAGAGCTGTTATTAGAGAAATTAAAATTTTAAAAAAAAACAAACTTTACAATATGTGGATTCTATCAAAAAAGAAAAGGGCAAAGCGAATGAAATGTCCGTAAGTAGGGATCAGGAATTTCACTGCATTTGGGACCTCTTTATAAGATTTGATGAGTTAAAATTCCACAGTTTTAATGTAATAAAGCATCCCAGGTAAATTTTTTGTCCACTAACAATGCATTTCAATAACTTACATCATTAGGCTTTTCAATGCATTCAGATATGGGGACCCCTTTATACGTTGAGACCACCTAAAGCAACTTTGAAAAGCCTTTTGACACTTGGAAATGTGAATGCATTTATAGTCTTTACCTTAACAACTTTGAAGGACTTAAACCCAAAAGAAAAAAAAAACGTTGAAGTACCATTAGGCAAGAACTCTAATATATATGTTAAGGGGATACCCTTTGTACATCCTCGAATGGCATCCGTTTCATCTATTTCATCCATATCAATGAGCCAACATAAGAATAGATGAATAAATAAATAGAATGTCATGTTCCTCAAACATGTCCAAAAATGTTCAAAGTGTGTCCCCAAAGTTGTTGGATAGCATATCAAACAAAAGAGAAAAGGGTACGATAATACCCGTGGATCACTTAGCTGCAGTATAAATGTGGATCACTTAGCTGCAGTATAAATGTGAATGAGGATTGTCTTGCAGTCGGAGTCCGATGCAGTTCTGGCAATGTTTGTGCCCCATTTGTTATTGCCTACGTGCATACTGGTTGAAAATCCGAATAAGCAGAATACATTAGATCAAGGTTGCATATTATGGGTTATGGCACCCCTACAGATTATGAATAATTAACCTGCAGCTAAAAATCGAATGCTAAGGAAATTTATCTTGAAACTAAATTTTTCATTGACATCAAATTGCAATAATGGCAGGTTCTGAAACAATAATAAGAGACAATGAGACCACCTCTAGAACATGACTTACATGGGCAGATGATCACTCCATCATAATCAATTTTTTTGGTTAAATAAGACATAATTAACCGATGGTGGACCTTTAAGTTCCATCCATTTATTTAAAGTTAAATCCCACGAGTTACATTTTTCATAACGTCATGATGGGAAGTCCTAGACACACTGCTTTTAAGGCCAATAATGAACACAGTGATCCACAGAGAGAAAAGGGAGAGAGGATATTTATCTAGGATCAGAAGAAGGTGATGTTTATCTACTCGAGGGACTGCACCTGAACAAACTTAAAATAAAATAAAAAAAAAAATGGCAGCACAGATAAGTGGCTGAGGTTTAAATGGGCAAATATCATTTTGCAAAAAAAATCCATTATTTAACTTTTATTTTTAACATCTACTCCTCACTTTTATTTTAGTACTGAAATCATATATGATAAAAGTCAAAAATAAGATTTTAAAAATAAAAAATTCAGAATAAAGTTATCAATAATTTAAAATTTGTTGATATTATTTTATTTAGATTTGAGAAAAGCATAGAGAGGGAAATGAGTTGCCCCTTCTATCCCAAAGAAGATTTGAAAAGCATGAAGAAGGAAATGGGTCCCCCTCTCCCACCCCAAATTCTCATTTCCAGACACTCAATGATCAATAAAATTGTCTTTAATTTGCCAGGTAAAGAACATAAAGACAAGAGTTGCTATGGTTTACCGTCTAAACAAGTTTCTATATTTATATAATAGTCAGAATTAAAAATTTAAAAATAAATAATAAAAATTTTATAAAATAATTTAAATAATTATTTAATATCTACTATTTATTTTATAACCTTTAGTTGTAGCTCTTAAATAAGCCCAAAAACCTGTCCATTGAGAGGACCTCACAACCCTCCATAGAGACTTTGGACCTCAGGGGTCAAAATCGAAATAAATTCATATCACCCATCACTTACCGCACAATGTTAGCTTTGCCAAACGACAAAATTTCCCCTTCACCAAAAATAAAATAAAATAAATGAAAAGGACCACAAATATCCAGCTGTCTGCTATGAACAGAGAACCTAATAGGAGTAGATGTAGAAGGCATGTTTGACACAGTCAAAACTGTGAAAGAAGTCCAATCCACTTCCAAATTAATGTATCTGTAAGTTTGTGGAACCAATACAATAAAGTGTTGGTGCTCACAAATCCTACTTCACTTCCCACATTATTATTTGCCATTGAATTAGATATTATCAAAATTAAATTTGGGAATGACTCGAGCATAGTTTTGATGAGAAATAGTGCTCATTAAATAGACTAGGCTGGATTAAGCCCGACTACATAGTTTTGAAGTAATTTTATTTAAAAATTTGATATTTATATAAAAAAATTCCTCATATCAAATATTTCAAACAATACAACATTTATAAAATTATTACCGAAAAATAAAAATCAAAATTATTAATCACACGAAAAGATGATTTATTAAAATGATTTTTGATAACTTGGTATTCAACTAAAAAAGATTATATTTACTAAAACATTATAATTTGAACAGTTCTGTTCCCGTTATTTTCACCTATAGTCATGTCTGGCCAAAAAAACTAATTGGGCCTAATTTTTTTTACCTTAGCCATCCATAATCCTCATATATCTTGAACATGCACTAAAATATTTTGGGCCAAACGGATTAGACTAGTCAAGCGCCCCGATTTTAATCACGTCTACACCGAACTATTTTGATTAAATTACATAATATGCTTTAAGAATTGATTACTTACCTATTGCATAAAGATTAAAAACTGACATGGTGAAGAAAATTAGTACGGATTGAGGATGTGAATAAGAGAACCTAACAAATAGATAAATGCAAAATCTCAGCATTCGGATACCCAAACTTAACCTTTAACAGTAGGACATCTCAAAAAGTTTAATCCAAGGAATGTGATTTAATGTACAATTGTTTCGTATTATGAGTTCATAGGAAAAATCATTTCCGTAGTTTGAACTTTAAGCCACGATGAAATAAACTTATCGTTACACTAAGCCTCATTCTTTAGAGAGTTTAATCCAAATCAACTAAAAACATCAACATCGAGAGAAGTGCAAGCAGGTACGGATTGATAGATTAGCAAGAAAGAACAACTAAAATATCAACTACAAGAAACTTTATCCAATTTCCACTAAAAAACAATGGCTTGAAGGAACAGGGAGAGGAGATACATCAATATAATTACCAATATTTAGACATAGTAAAGAGTATGCATAGCACAAATCATAGACACCATTTGCAGCTAATGAAGACGGGAAGAGCAACAGGAAAGCAAAAGGAAGGATATTCAGAGAAATCAGCACTTATCTTACAGATGAGGACTTCAGCTGGACAATGACATTTTGGGGATGCTTCAGGCTCGAAAAGATCATAGTTATATCAAATAACCTGATAGTCGTAAAAAATAATGGGTCACTACAGCTGAACTATCAGGATGCGAAAAATACATCTAGATACCAGAATTCCAATTTGTAGCACGATTGTATAAATTTTGGTGATCACAATTACTACTTAATTATAAATAGTCATATGTAAACTTCATTGGCCTTATGAGACAAGTCAAAATCAAGCTGGAAGGGGAATTCAACAATGCAGACAAGTTTATCTATCACAAATTTCCAAAAAAACACGGAGAAGTAGAAACACCAACATCATGTGTAAATTTTTATCGAATATCTGTTGACAAGAATTTCTATTATCCTGATCATCTTGGGAAGTAGCTTTTTGCAGATAAATTAGGCTTCAAGTGTCCCAAAACTTCACAACATTATGAATGTGTTTTATTAGAATCAAACTCCATAAGACAAACTCTATTTGTTATATTCTAAACCATTAGTGTTATAAACTATATGTCATAGATGTAGCTGTACAGAGAGAGAACGGAATAAACATATTGAGTAACACTAGCAATATGTTTTATTATAATCGTTATTAGGATGCAGCCAAAAACATACAGCCTATTACCATTTAAAATATACTATTCTTGACTGGCACTTCGATATCACGAGACACTTCGAACCAAGATTTGATTATCTCATATAGATATAATTCCTAAACTGGGAGTACATTGAGCTCAATAAAACTTTATTTGTACCCCACCAAATGTATCTCTTTCACTTTTGCTAAATAAAATATAATGGGGATGTAATGCCTAAGCACGGACATAAGGTTATGGTTTAAAGCAATGCCATATAATATATATATATATGTATGTGTGATCAGCCCTATGGCTTAAAGCAATGCTATACAATATATATTTATGTAATCTTCAATTGTATGATTTAGGCTAGACAAATCAAGCATGGAAAGACCAACAGCGTGTGAGAACCATTGAATGGGGGCATTGTATTTGGATATCAATGAATTCGAAAATGTCCTTCACAAAAGGTAGAAGGACAAAGCTCAATTCAACATTAATCAAAATCCTTGGCCAAGTTCCAAACTTTCCAGATGATCAACCACAGAAAGTTCTAGTAACATGAATTTTTTTCTGCCCTAGAACATTATGTACCTCGTATGTTCATAATACAATTATGTGCCTAAAACCTATTGCGCACGTAAAGAGAAGCAGCATACTTGTTTTTGCATCTTTATCTAAGTTAAAGAACCAACACAGAATCCAAGCTTGGTCCTGCCCTAAAACAGTATATTTTGTAAAAACATATGAAATCTAACTTCTCTTTTATAAAAATTCATGGCATAAGATGATAAGATTAAGATCACATAGTAATTAAGATAGGAAGCAATGCATGAGTGGCTTATATTCATGGAACACAAGCATAATTTAAATACAGTATGTTTAGTTGAATATTTCAGCAATGGACAAGAAATGCAATATTGGCAAGCCAAACCCTAACATCTTGATATCAAGTTGCAATGCATACCAGTGTTCCCATTCTCGTTGCTTCCTCATCAGAGGTGCCACCCGCTTTCGCCTCTGTGCCTTCGACAGAGGGAAGTAGCGACAACGATCAGTCGTTGAAAGGGATGGGGCCGCTCTATCGGGGAGCACCGTTTCTAGTGGTGTTGGGTTTTGCCCAGCTGTTCGGGCTCGGGAACGTCAGGATGCTCTAGAGGGGCCTCTTGGCCTTGAGTCTGTTGGATCCTCTCGTCCTCCTGACCACAAGGTAAGACTTCTGGCTTTCTTCAATTGTGTTTCTTGGTGGCCGTTTAGCTTGTCTGACTGATTCCTCCTCCTGGTTGCCACAGGGGACGCTCTGCAGATTGGAGGAGAATGTCCACCTTCTGGAGTAGGAGGTGGCCCGCCTTTCGCGCAACCGCGTCAGCATAGAGGAGATGGAAAGAAGGGTCAATGCAGCTGTCAGTGAGGCGCTTCAAAGTTAGGAGTGAGCTAGCTACATTGACCAAGCTTTCTCTGAGTCCGAGGCTAGAGCGGAAAGATTTTTGGAGGTCCATGCCCTGGCCCGGATTGCTGCACTCGAGGACTGGTCCCGGGTGAGGCAGCTGCAAATCATGGACCTGATGGGCGCATGTGCCGATTAGAGGGGGGAACTGGTGTCCAGGTTCCATCCAGAAGAGGTGGCCCTGCTGCTGAGGAGGCAATTTTGGGATGAAGTACGCCTCAGCCGGCACATAGTCTCCATAGCCGCTCTAGACATCCACCTCAGATATCTTAATGCGAGGAACTTCGGAGCCAGATGCCAGGAGGACCTCATCATCTTTCCAGAGGAGAAACCACACCCTTTGGGGGGCAATGGTTTCGGGTAGCATGTAAGAGCATGTTGTTCTCCCTTTTTGTTCTGGATCTGCCGGACTCTGCCGTTGTACATCTGCAATTTTTAATGAAATGGTCTAGTGACGGTGATTGTCGTTTATTCTGCTTTGTCTGCATGTTGAGCCCCTTCGCCCAACTTTGCTTCGATCATCGTTGTACACCATATGGGGTCGACTGTGGCGTCGTCTTTTTGTTGCTCAACTGTCATCGTCCTGGCCGTGGGGGATCACCACGACCTAGATGGAGACCTGGGTGTCGCCGCTAGGACCATCACGGGATCCTACTCTGTGCCCTCGGCACCGGACCCCTTTTTGGGGTTGAAGGGATCGTCGAGTCCGCGGGGACTAGCGAGGTGTCTTCTAGGGCGTCTGCTCGAGAGAAGGTCTTAGTGCTACATCCGATCCTGTATCTTTCAGTTGGCAATTTTGGCTAGGTACACCAGACCTTCCAACTGTTGTTTTTCTTTTGACAAATGTTGGCGTCGATAGGCCTCGAGGTTGAATAACTTCATCAAGAGGGCTGTCTGATTCTTGCTCGTCCTGAGGGCGCCCCCCGGTCAGTTATTGATCACTCTCTGGACTAGCATGCGGCTTCTCTGTTTCAGACGGGCGGTCGTCGTTGTGTTTCTGGGGCAGGCTAGTAGCTCTACTGTTTCTTGAGGTGATTCTTGCTCTCTTCTTTTTTTTTTCGTGGGCGCCTTGGCCCTCTCGTGCTCATCTTCCCTAGAGGATGTTGTGGCACGGCAATCAGTGAGCCTCGCTCAGAGTGACGGATTTTTAGGCCACAACCACCAGACTCTAGCAAGGTTGTAGGTCGTTGCCCGCATGCTACCACTTTGACGCACTTTCCTGTCAAGAGGATGTCATTGCTCGCATGCGTCTGAGCCTAGCCCGCAACTGCCATCGACTGTGGGTGCTCTCTCCGCTAGAGGGAGGTCGTTGCACGCCTGCTATAGAAGCCCCCTAAGGTTTTAATGGCCTCTCGATTGGGAGCTCCAAAAGCTCCCAGGTCTGGGTATTCAACAGCAAATGGGCTGCTCGGTTCGGGATCGATGTTTAAATACAACCTCGCATGGGCCACTCAGTTTAGGATTGAAATTTTGTAACACGTGCACGCGGATTTACCTAACTTAGGAAAAATCTAGGTCATTTGATACAATGAGATAATATGCAAGCATTTGTATCAGCAAGTAAAATAATTGTTCTACCTACAATAGCGTGGATTAAGGAAGTAGTACGGTGCATGCAAAACTTACCTGGATTCGGCGTGGAATTGTCGTTTGTGCCTTGCGGTGGATGGCATGCTAAGCCATTGGGACCGGTTTACCGTCCCGGGGGAACAGTTGGCGTGAACCACTTCAGAGGGTCACTGAGGTACTTTGACTGGCGCTTTGGTCTTCAGCTCTATACTCCGCGGGACGCGATCCTTCACCATGGACTGGACGAGCAGTGCCTTACTGCCGTGTTGGGTGATCCGAGGCCATTAGCCCGACTTGTCCTCTAAGGATGTTGATTTTCTTCAATTGCCTAGGAGCCGGACAGCGAAGCCCCCGACATTTTGTCGTCAGCTAGGCTTAGGCAATGTGGTGATGACTGATTCAGAGCACCTAGCTGGACAATGACATCTTGCAGGGTCCGGATCGATCGTCCGCCTGCATGGCTACCCAGCGGGGGGTCGTTGCCACGAGAGGCACCGCCTCCGACTTGTGCAAGGGCTCATGCCCGGGGTGTTGGTTTTCTTTGACTATCATCGAGCTGAAGGACGGAGTCCCAGCGTTGTGCCTTCTGACGATGGCAAATGGTCTGGAGAAGGGTGCCCGAGTGGGCACCTGGTGTCCATTCTTTTAGGACGGGTTGCCTTCTGACATGGCTACGTGAAGAGGGATTGTTGCCATGGGAGGCGATGTCTCTAACCAACGTGCTGGCTGGAGCACGAGCATGGGCCGCATTTGTTTGTCTGGTGAGTGATGGTCAGGTTTTTTAGTTATTTTTCACAGACGGCGCCATTGATACTTCCCTAGTTCTTGGATTGTGGTACGGATTAAAAAGCCTTCTATTATTCCGCTGTGAGATGAATTAGAGCAAGTCCAGTCTCCGTCGCTATTAACTTGAAACCTGCGCACCACAAACCACAAACAAGAGGTCAGAAGATTGGCGATACTCACTTCTTAGTTTATCCTCCAACATTCAAATCAGAAATTTTTCTAAAAAAAATAGAAAGATAACAGGAGGATGTTAGATGATACAGAGTTGCATGTAAATGGGGGATGTGAGAGGAGGCCTAGGTCCTGCAAGTGCACCCGATGGAGGGACGACTTGAAGGTGCACCCGACTAAAGGACGGTTTATTGTGGGTGTACTTGACAGGAAGTGACTTACTAAGTGGAGGGTTGAGATCCTTTTCATACGTCCAATTGAGGGGCGGCTCACTAGGTGGGTGCACTCGGCAAGGAGTATCTTATTAGGAATAAACTCGTAGAAAGTGGCTCACTAAGTGGAGGGTTGAGCTCCTGGTGCGCCCATTGAAGGGCGGCTCACTAAGAATATAGGAGAGTGGCCCTGGAGATAGGGGTTCGCTTCTAGCAGACATTTGAGCCTTATCCGGGGCCGTCTATCCACTATGGGTCGCTCCCTACCAGGCTTTGTTCACCCTTAAGGGCTGTTCACAGGATGGCCTTATCACCATTTGCCCCTTCTTCTTGTAGGTTGATTTCTCTCTTAGGGTTTTCCTTTCACCTAGAGTCCTCCTTCCTCCTCTTCGATGGGAGAAAGAATTTATAATGCATCATGGGAAAAACTTTGACGCCAAGGCGGTTGATAGATGTCCCACCAGAATTTGTCGGATGTTAGGGATACTGACGGGAGCCACCATGTCAAGCGTCGCCTTACTGTGATACGATGGCTACGAGTGGTCCCCTGGTGCAGTCATCAGGTGGCTTCAGGAGGCGCCCTACACACGCGTGCTCTGACCGTTCTGCTAGCTGCCCGCCTGAGGGTCTTCCCGATTGACCTGCCTAGCTACGCTGTCGGTTGGGCCGTTGACGCTCTTTTCCTGGGCCCATCGCTCAATGGGTCTTGTCTTGGTCGCTATTATGGCTCTTGGGTTGGATCAGATGGGTCTTCTCGCTTAAACTAGACCTACCGCTTGTTGGGCACCCTGTCACGTTGCCGATTGAGCTTGGGTCTGCACCGGCCCAAGATGATTCCGAACCCATCCTGAGAGGTTAATTGAGGGTTGTCTGAGGGGTACAGGATACTGAAGGGTTACACAATATTTGTGTGGGGGCGACCAATGGTTAGTCAATGGTCGTCCGAGTGATAAAAGAGTTGGCCATTAATCAGTCTAAGGTCAACAGTCTGGCTCATAATGGGCACCTGAAGAACACACGTGCGCTATTTACCCAGAAGAGTGGGGCTAGATGCAAGTGAAGCACATGCACGATTTGTTTAGAAAAGTTATGCCTAAGGGGTACTTAAGCATCGTTTGTCTAGGAAAGTCGAGCGTGATTGGCGCTTGTGTATCGTTTCTGATATAAATATGTGCCTGACATAATTTTAGAGTATCTAAAATCATTTTCTCACACAAGAAATACCACACAAAGAAAGAGAAGAGGAAGTGGTTTGGTATCCAATTGAGATCCGATTTGTATTTTGATTTTTGCCAACGATGGGTACGTTGTTTTAAAATTGTTTTCTAGGACATATTTCGATTTGATTGCTTTTATTTATCGGAGTCTTTTCTCTTGTGGGTTGCTAGATGTATTACGAATGGTAGTATTCAACCATTATTCATTAAAGTTCGTAGCGAAGAGATTTTAGAATGGGTTAGTTATAACCAATACTATTTTATAGTGAATTCGTTCGGAATTTATCCTATAATTTTTTCCTTGGATGAAAAAAAATCCAAATTAAAAATGTTATACATTATTGTGTTCTTCGTATTCACGAATTTAGCGGTTAACATTAAATGGGAGCTTCATGTTTATTCCATTGCACCAGTTGTGCGGATCTTAGTCAAATCCCAACAACTCCTAATAGTAATGCTTTTCATACTATGTATATTCGTATGAGATAAATAAATTGGAGGTATTTGTTACAAGGACTTTGGATGGCTGCGGGGCAATGTACTTGTCGATGTCAAGAGAATAGGAAGGGGATTATTTGCTAGTGGGTTGATTCTTCTCATGCGAAGGAGAATACAAGAAGAACTTCATACATTAAAATATTCGAAAAATGTGATAGAATTAGGGCAATCCCGTCCTAGGGATACAAAACTACATATATACACGTTAGCACAAATTAGTACATAGTCTATAGCGCTGTCTAACAAAAACTGCTATTTCTTGAGGGACAGAATTTGCGACATCTAGTCATAGAATCGCCAATAATCGAACAAATAAATGGAATAGAACCAGCCGATACCAATTCGCAGGGATACGGCCCTTTATTCTTTCTCGATTTGCATCGGATGAGATTGATTTGTTGCTATGGGTGAGGAAAACTGCAAATTAGGGCTAAATGTACGTTAGTTGAAGAAGGCATTGAGGAGGTGGCCAGATAGAGAATACATAATACATAACACTGGTATTACAACCGCCAATGATTCAAAAGCCGAAGTGAGGGACTTACAGTTGATGCATTGCAGACGTCGAAAAGCATCCTGTGTGTTTTGACGAAGGAATGACTATGAGAAGCATAAAGGGAGAGAGAGATTTGGCGGGAGGGACGGAGACGAGAGATTATCGTCTCCTAAAATAATCTGTATAATTTATTTATACATAAAAATCTATTTAAATTTAAATAAAAATAATTTTATGTATAAAATAATATTTATATTTATTTTGAATAACTTTAATATAATTGAATATATAAATAATATTTTTTATTTTTAATTATATTTAAAATGCAATGAGAGAGGATTAATAGTTTTTAAATTATAAAAAATATTTTTAGACGGATATATTGGGATTTGGGGATGCTATATATTTTTAATGAATTGTACCAGGCGCAAATCTCATCTCCATTATTAAACAAAAATTCAATAAAAAAATTTAAGATATAAAAAAAATTATATATAGTATTTTTAAATACTTTTATAATGTTATCAATTAAATATTTAATTTAATAATAAAAAATTTTAAAATAAAACTATTTATATATTTTTTCAAAATTTTAAAAATCTCACTCATTAAATCACACTCACTAAATTTTTATTTCCAAATCTCACTCATTA
>JAOVVI020006293.1:0-15471 GCA_028571085.2 Nepenthes alata | reverse complement strand
ATAATAATGGCTAATGACTAAAATAAGGACGTGGGATGTCACACCCGGTGGCATAGAAGGAGATGCCCGTGGCACCTCCGCGACTTCAATGGTTTCTCCACCTCCAAAGCCTCCAACTCCAGGGGATCAGGGTGAGAACCCATGACAACCTTGTTGGCATCCTCCAACCCCTTTGTCACCCAGCCCCCGACGGCTTGCATGGCCTAGGCAACAGCGATTGAGCAGCAAGAAGGCACTACCAAGACCAACGACACAAGCCATGCAACAGTAGTCAAAATGGGAATCAGACAAAAGAGCTCAGTAGGCAAGGAAAACACAACCACAGTGATCAACAGTGTTGGATTATTTTATTGAAAGTCACATCATACATTAATAGCATTCAACGGTCTCAGAACAAAACAAAGAAGCTATACACACTTACAAGCTACTCGGAGCAGTCACCCCCCGGAGAGTGTTGTCCCTTTGTCGGGAAGATGATGAGGTCCTCTCAGTGCCTAGCTCCAGCATTCCTCACAT
The DNA here is from genome assembly GCA_028571085.2 of Nepenthes alata. NCBI lineage: Eukaryota > Viridiplantae > Streptophyta > Magnoliopsida > Caryophyllales > Nepenthaceae > Nepenthes > Nepenthes alata. The sequence continues at coordinate 14,955 of JAOVVI020006293.1, read as the reverse complement.
CAAGATAGCTGGTGGAAAAAAATTCGAGCATCCATAGAAATTATCCGACTATAAAGATGGATGCCCTCCTGAAATAACCCCTTCAACAATGAGGCCACCTCCTCCAGGTGGAGCCTAGAAATCAACTCCCTCTCCCACTCGGCACTCATGCCATCAAGTAGGTGAACCGCTGTCGAATCTCCCGAAACTCGTCCTCAAATGAGGCAATCCGAGCTAGGGCCTAGGCACAAACATCAGAGAGCCCTTGTGCTATGGCCTCTGACTCGGACAAAGCCTGTTTAAGATAGTTGGTCCGCTCTTGACTCTGAAGAGTCTCGCCAATGGCAACATTAATCCTTCGCTCCATCTCTCCTCTGTCAACGCGATCTCGAAGGAGATGGGCAACTTCTTGCTCCAGAAAGTGGATGTCCTCCTCCAATTTGTGGAGCATCCTTTGTAACAACCAAGAGAGAAAAAAGGAACAATCATGCAAAAGGGCCACTGAAAAACACAACTGTGAGGGTAAGAACTTGCAAAATACTACCTCGCGGCCTAAAAGGTGAAATGTTTCGATAGACTCGAGGCCAAGAGGCCCTCAGAACCTCCTGGTGCTCTAGAGCGTGAGCACCCAAACAGAGCTCAGCACCGCCCGTAACAGTGCTCTCTAAGATGGCCACTCCCACCTCTCCCGTCATTCGTTCATTGTCGCTGCTCCCTTCCGTCGAAGGCATTGAGGCAAAAAGGGACCGCACCTCCAATGAGGAGGCGATCAGAATGGGAAAGTCGGTAGCATCATGATGAGCTATCTGGAAAAACACAAGAAGAGATGGAGAGTCAATAATAGAAAGCACTTGCAAAAAGTCGCACGAAATGAGTGTTGAAAGTGTACGTAGAGCAAAAGAGATGACAAAAAAGGGACTCACACAATGCTTTATAGCCGGCCCCAAAGAAGCTGAAGGGTCACATCTCCATAATGATAGCGACACATGCCCTCACCCCAATGTGCCGTAATGTATCCCTTCGCATGCGCCGCTATGGCAAATGTCACATCGCCTTCACAATCAATGCACTTTAGCACTTTGATTGGTGCAACAGCTACGCAATGCCAACAATGGATCCTATGTGTGTCACTCTCAACTTATGAACTGACAACAGGTGACCTTGACAGGCTTGAGGTCGAGACGACCGACCACCACCCCAGCCAGGCATTGGGTCAAGTGGCCATGGGCTGACCAAGACGTCCGAGAGCCCTCTTGTCATAATATCAGAGATTGGAATTACAAAGGGTGGAAGATCAAAATGCTCCCAGCATTCACAACATGTATGAATATCAGAGTCGCACAGCGAGGGAGACCCTAGCATTCTTGGAATCCGAAAGGCCAGCATTAAGTCCTTGAGTCTCCGGAGAGACTGCTCACCAGCAGAAGCGGGTCGGGGCCACCCCATCAGAACGGGGCTCGGCCCTTAGTTCCCCTTCAGTCATGCACACATGTTCAACAGGTCAACAAGCTGCCGCCAGCACTCTCTAAGCTCATTCTTGAGTGACACAATCCGATCCAGAGCCTCTAAGAGCTCCTGAGATCTCATCTTGTACTCGGACAGCTTTCAGCCAACGAATCCAACTTATTCCTAACTCTAAAGTGCCTCGGCCACAGCAATATCGACCCAGCGCTTCATTGCCTTGAAGATAGCGCTCACCCATAGGATTCAAGCAACTTCATCCTCCCAGCAAATGAAGCGCTTCTAGGTGCACCATATCCCAGAAGTAATCGCCTGATGGTACCCGACCTGGCATATTAAAGGTTGATCTGACTGACTGTCTCCTGACCAAGCGTTAAGGATGACCGCTATGTGTCGAATCTCCATAAGACTGGATCGCCAAGTTGATGGATGATCAGCGAATCGTGACTATCGTCCAAAAATCGTGTAGCAAAGTCGGAAGAAATAAGGCAAAAGAAAGAGAACTACTCCGAAGTTCCATTCATTAACTTCCTTTACAAAGTACAAAACTTACAATAGCGAACGTACATAGTGAAAAAACAAAAATAAAGCACATAGAACAATGACCCAACAATGCCGGCCCAAAAACTGGCTCTAGGAAGACAAGTTTAGGGAAATTGGCTGTAGCTAAAATGCTCGAACAACCATCCTCTACCTACCAATCAAAGCACCCAAATCATAGGCCAGACGCCGCAAGAGCTAAATGGGAAGCCTTTCCCAAACAATGGGAGGGGCAAGACGCCACTGCCTTCACGTGGAAGGGCTCCCCCCAGGAGATCCCCCACCAAGACCAACCGTAGCCCAAAGGGTAAAGTCCGACCTATAGTGGCATCAACAGTTTGGCCTCGACGGAACTTTGGAAGCACCTCCTCCAACAAGCTCTGCAAGCAACCCTCCAATGAAAGGTACCTAGAACCGACCGCTCCTCCAGATCCGAGATGGTAGAAGCGGAGCGATCGCACTTTGAAGTTCCTCCAAAGGTTTCGCCGCCAAGCGCCAGCATGGAGGAGGAGCATGATAGTGGCTCAACGACTGAGCCACCCTCTTCATGGAAAGGGAACACCCCAAGAAGCGACATGGCGACAAGCTCCAACTGCAATCTCAAGCTTCCTAAGACTTCCGCCGGTCATGAGCGACGGCGACATGGGCTCCAAGCAAGCTTTGGATCTAGCTTTAGGCCCCACAAGACTTCCACCACTCCTTCACCCTAGCAGCTCATGATGGACTCTTGGCTCGATCACTCGCATCACTTGGCTAATGGAAGAATGATCCTTTCGACGGGGTGTGAGAGGCCCCCTCATTTATAGCCGAGATAAGGATCAACGGGCTATTAAAGCAAAGGGCCTCGTTCGCAGCATCATCAGTGATGGATCAGTGCCAGACCTCGGGGGCTGCCCCCAAAATCTTTTCAAGCAACCCTAATGTTGATGATGCCCTGCGTGGAAAGTAGCGAAGATATACTAATCGAGAAAGCCTCGAAAGGAAACGTCTCAGGAAGGAGCATGCAAGTTAGCCCGCGTAAGGAATGTCCCATCATTGTGCATACCAGGATCTGGCAAAACACAGTCACCTGGTATGGGGGGCTAGTGATTGATCTAGTAGGACAATGCCCGGTCCAGTCTCAGGCCCACCGCGAGCACACGAAGAAGAGTGATGGCCTAACGAGCAATGGCCAGAGCCCCAAGAAGAAGAGCGATCCACCCCATCCCGGTCACAACTACAACGACCAAGATAAGACCCAGAGAACAATAGGCCAAGGAAACAAATATTAATGGCCCAACTAGTAATGCAGACGAGCAAACCAATCAGGAAGCCTCTCAGCCAGACAGCCAACAGAACGGTCAGAATATGCGCATGCAATAGTTAGAGCACGCATATGTAGGCTCCATTCACAATCGTCGCCACAACATTTTGACGAATGTGCTAAGGGAACCGTTCACAGTCGTGTCACTGTTACAAAGCGACTACTGGCAACAGCGGCCCCCGCTAATGCCCCAACGACTGGCGAATCTTGACGGGACACCTACCACAGGCCTTGGCCCCAAAACCTTCTCCATGAAATATTACAAATACTCCTCATCACCGTAGAAGGAGGACCTTGAAACGCAGGAAGGGGGAGAAGAACCCCCGTACGCACAAAGGATCTCCGATAGAACAAGCCCTTAAGCGAGATACAAGGGCCAAAAAAGAACCTAGCTCTCTCTCTCGGACAGTGCCTCCTTCCCTCTCTAAGCCGCTCCTCGTCGTGTGCTCCTTAGTGAGCCGCTCACCCAGTGCATCCCTAGTGAGCCGCTCGTCGAGTACATCCCTAGTGAGCCACTCCAATTGAGTGCCTTTCTCCCTTTCTAAACTGCTTTCCATCGAACCCCTTCTAATGAGCCACTCACCGAATGCAACACATCGGAACCCCATCCTCCATATCTCCAAACCACTCCCTATCGAACGTATACATGAACCCAATCCTCCTCTCACATCCCCACATAAATGCAACTCTATATTCTCTCATATTTTTCTTATATCTTTCTATTTTCTAAAAATGATTTCTAATTTGAGCGTCGGAGGATAAATTGGAGAGTGAGTCCTGTCAATCCTCTGATCTCATATTCATTATTTGTAGTGCGCAGATTTCAGGTTAACAAAGATGGAGATTGGACTCACTTCAATTCAACTTGTAGTGAAAGATCGAATGACTCTTTAATCTGTACTACAGCTTAAATTTTGGGACGTATCACTAATTATTAGATAAATTTCATCCTTAAAATTATAATTATTTACTATCTCATAAATTATAAAAAAAATATCATACATTATTTTTTATTTAAAAAAAATTGAAATATAGAACTAAAATTCTAATTCATTTTGACATTGGGCAGTCGAATTAGAATTAGGTTTAAAATTTTAATTCTAATTCTGAATTTTAGAGTCCAATTTTACCGTCCAAACAAAAACCTTAGGAAAATCAAAGTTTGATTTTTAGAGTACAAAATTAATTTTTAGATATTTATTCAACTTCTTAAATATTTTGGCCCTTCAATTTTTTTGTGATTTAAATCTATGTTAATCAAGTAATGCTAATTTCAATTCATATTATACATACTTTATTATAATTATTTTTCAATAAGAATAAAAAAAAGATAAAAAAAAATTAAGTTTTAATTAAAATTAATTATTTTAAAATAATTAAATTATAGTTATATATTTAAAATAAATAAATATTTTTATTTATTTTTTTATTTAATAAAATGAAGACTCGTCAATCCCAATCGAGGGGGAAGGCTTCTTCTCTGTCTTTATCGCGGACTTCTTTTTAACGGCGGTTGTCTGTATCGGACGCTTCCGTTCAACGCAGGTTATCATTCCGCTAGTTTTCAACCTTCTCTCTCTCCGCATCTGCGCTCGAAGTCTGATGCAGTTTGGAGAGAAAGAGATACTTCTGTTGGAGAGAGAAAGATTCAAGTTGCTTCTGGTGGACGCATCGTCTATAAGATAAAGAAACTAGGCAGAAAAGCAGAAGCTTCAGATACAAAGCATAGACAGAGGAGAGGAGAGAACAGGAGAGGAGAGGACGGGGAGAGAGGGAGAGTAAGGAATTTTCATTGTTAGAGGAGATTCCATTGAGAGAAAATGGGGTTTCGGTCGATTTTCTGTTGCGCAAAGGGTTCGGATCGGTAACTTCTGACTTGACTTAAAAATTTTTAGCTACTTCTTTGATATTTTTGGTGTGTTAGTTGATCGGAAGTTCATATTTTGCGTGCTATTCAGTTGTTTAGCTTGTTTCAGCATGACATATGAGAATTAATTGTGGAACTGTGCTATTCGAATGATGGAATGATGAACTGAAGGCTTTTTAGTTTGAGAAATTACTTGAGTTCAGTTCTGTTGCTTAGGAAATTAGGGAAGGGAAAAAGGAAACGAACTAAAAATGATGAAATTTAGTGTATTTCTTCAATTTGAGTAAATTCTATGTTTGGACTTGAACATTGTGTTTTCGTTTCATCCTTTCAGTGAAATGCAAACAAAATATGTAATGCTTTAACTCTTTTTTCTGTTTTTTTTTTTTTTGGGTTTAAGATGAAAAAATCGTGAATTTTTAAAATCTGTAGAATATGAAGATCTTGACGCTACTTCTAATTTGTCTCTACTTTGACTTCTCCTCTAATGAATTTTAATTTATATGGTATACGGTTTGACTGGTACCATTCAACTTGACTTTTTCAAACTTCTCCTTTGTTAATAGTGGAAGATAAGACGGTTAGAGGTTCTCTGGGGATTACTTCACTGGCTTTTGTTTCATTACTACAATGCCTTGAGCAAAAAAAAAAGAAAAAATCGCTAATAAAAGACTTTATCTGCATGCCAGGCACCAAAGGTGATGGCAAATACGGTCAAAAGTAAGCAAAACATCACCATGGTGACCATTGTTTGAAAAATTTCCATGCCATCCATGATTGTTCTAGGAAATTATTAATTGGTCAAACTCAATTTGGTGAGAACTTTGGCCAAAGAGACTCACAAGAATGGGGGTATTTGCATGCAAAAAATGGGTTATCTTCCTAATTTACCACTACATGATGACAAGAAAAAGAAAGTGCAAGAAGCAAGTGGGATCAATTCTAAATATAAATGAAGTACATGCACCATGAAATTCTCGGAACTTCAAATATCTGTTGGAAATTGAAATTTGCTGGAATTGAAGTGCTGGAATAAAAATAATTTGTTGGGATTGTTTTCACAGCTCAAGAATGCCAAGAAAAGAAATTAGGAATACGGGTGATTGGTTTTGATATTGCGTTTGTAACCAAGTGAAAATGAAACACTTGACCTCTATTAGGAAGTCTCTAGTATCCATCCAAACCACTTTCCCAAATCTCACTTTATGACTAGATTGTACTTAGTCATACATTGGTGGATGCCTCCATATTATGTAAAATTGTTGATGCTATAGGACTTCTAACAGCGACTCTGCTTCTGAAATGTAAATCACCTTTCCTGATTGCCCAACATCCAAAAAAATTGTTTTTCCCTTCTATCCACTGGTGATATTCTGTTTATGCAACAATATCTTCCTGTTCCTTCGACCAAGGAGATACTTCACTGGACTTGTGAATTTCCAATAGCCAACCAATATTCTGACTTTCAGCCCTTATGCTTCTGGATTTCTGAGAGAGTTTGAGTGCAGCATCCTTTCTACTTCAAAATCTTATTTCAAGCTGTCTTTTTTTAGTGAGAATGAAATTGTGCATTGTAACTGTATGGGTTTTCATCACGGTGGATGAGGCTACAATTCCTCATGTGATTGTATGTGCTGTTGATAACAAATTTACCTTGTGAATGAGATAATGCTTTCATTTTCTTGCGATTATTGGGTGGAATATGATATTTTTCAAAATTGCAGTGAAATAGTTGTAAGAAATGTTATGGGATTTATGTAAGAAATTGTTTGAAATTCCTTGTGAAAGTATAAAAATAGATTTGAACATATAACTGCATGTTAAATTTGGAGCAATATATGCTGGAAAACTTAATAAGTTATGGCTGAGAAGTATAGAAAAAATATAAAGGTGAATTTCTGTTAGTTTGGGATAAAATGTAGTATTAGGTGGTATGGTTGAAATTTGTAGAAAATAAAATTGTGGTGGCCAAAATAAATGTATATGTGAACTTAGTGATAAAATTTAATATTATGTTCAATGGTGATATTTTGGTAAGATATATTTTTGGAGTGGGAATGATTGTTTTGATAATCTTGGTGTGTGATCTCAATCTGGCCGAATGGAGGGGTTGGAAATGGCTGAATGATAACTTTGATTAAATTCAATGAATACCTACTTAAGGTTATGTTATTAAGGAATTTGAAGTTAATATGATAATAATAATGGAACCCTGAGTCTTACAAGGTTTTACAGATGATCGTAATGTGGTCTAGAGCTTCTGCCATATATGTTAGAAGTTCCCAAATCCACTAATCTGTGGAAGCTACATGGTTTAACCCTATTACATCCACTTTCTTTTCCATTTATCAAGATCTCCGATATCACACAATTTAAGAGCCAGTTTTTGTGTGTGTGTATGTGTGTGAGTGTGTGGATCAAATAATGCTCTGTTTTCTTACTATCACTTTAAATTTAGATTTTTGTTTCGATGGTGTTTTGATGCATAAAATGCTTCAATTTGCAGGAAAAAGCTAGGGAAGAGGCCAGCATGGAGGATATTTTCTTTGAAGGAGTTGCATGCGGCTACAAACAATTTTAATTATGACAACAAACTTGGGGAGGGTGCTTTTGGAAGTGTATACTGGGGTCAATTGTGGGATGGTTCTCAGGTTAGGAAAGACCTCTCTGTTCCTTTACATTGAGTTTTAAGTGATAAATTTCACTGTATTTATCATTAGAAAGCAGTTTGGATTTGAAGTAATTCTGGTGATGATTCATCCATCTTGTCTTGTCATAGTCTTTGTGGGAGTGTCACAGAGGCAACAACCTGCGTTTTCTCAGATTTCACATAAATAGAGTTTAAATGGATGGTTTAAATCTGCTAACACTGTTTTTTGAAAATTGAAAGGTTTGAATGAATAAACATTAGTGTATAATTGATAACCTTATATAAGTTAGTGCAGTTCGTAAGAACTACTGGAGATAATTGTGGTTCGGTCCATGGTTATGACTTTGATTCCTGCTACTGTACAACTGGTTTTACCTTGTCCGTGGTTTTTGAGTGTGAGTTTACTAATGGCTTTTTATCTACTTTGTGTGAACTTGCCCCTGTATATTGTTGTGTGTTTTTGTTTTATAAATTGACTCTCAAATATTTGAAGGCCAAGTTGGGTACAGGGTTAATCCTTGTTGAGTAATTTCCTTGGCTAGCTTTTTAGATCTCATAGGCTATAGAATAATCATAAAGATGAAGGGTCCAACCGTAGATGAAAATATCGGTTGATATATGTTGGTTTCAAGCCCCCCAATACCAATATTTTCCAAATCATAGCAAAATTGCAATATGCTGCCTTATCACCAATATATTGGCTAATATAGCTGTTTTTTGCCTCTTAACTTATGATTTTTAGGAGAGAAAAAACTACTTCTAATATATATGTTACTGATACGTATTGTTTGATATATCGGATCCCAATATGACCCCAACCAATATCGATACTAATATTTTCATCCAGGGTCCCAACTTAAGCAGCATGTTTGGTGATTTGTGAAAGATGGAAGGTTTTGTTTTTGTTTTTTCTTTTTTTAATGTAATCAGCTACATGAATTATGTACTAAATAACTGTTGTTGGACAGGAGAGGATGTATCAGTGATTATGCCAATTTAAGGCTGATTGAGGTGTTCGACAGAGAGTTAAAGTTCACATTGGTACTGGTGTCTTCCTGGGGCAGTTATGTGAATCCAATTTCCCATTCATTGGAGATTGTCATAGGGATGAATTGCAATTTTCTGTCCTTGAAGATCATAGTTGTCACTGACTTGATTGGCTCTTATTATTGATAAAAATATCAGTAGCCGTATTAGCATCGATTGTGACCAATTAGTATATGAAATGTCGGAAGAAGAAAATTCCTAAAAATTGTAAGTTTGCATACTTACATCAGTCGTTATATTAAATAACGACCAATATGTTGTCTATGTGGAACAATATCGCGATATTGTCGTTGTATCGAGAAAATATCGAAATTTAGGGGATTCTAATATCAATACATATTGGCCGATACTTGTATCAATGATGATTATTAAAGCTATTCATAGCATGGCATAATTGAGCCTGGTGGTGGACACTTGAGCTGTTTTGAATGACGGTATTTGGACTGACTTACAAACTGATTTACCTCCCTCTTTCCTTCTCTTTCTCTATTTGTATATCTAGGTTGATATTTTATATATTCTCCAATAATTCATTCCTTCATATTGAGCTTACTGGGAAGCTTGACTGGATGAACGATCCTGGGAATCCAGTTCTTCTAGAATTCCTCTGCTTTCTGCTTGCGAAATGCTCCAAAGATTAGGTATGATTCCTGATGATTAAATCCAGCTTCTCATGTTGAAAATAGGTTAAACTAATCCTTTCAGTGGGCTTTAAACAGTACTTTCATTTAGGTAAGATTAGGTATGATTCACAAGTGCATAGGTTGATATTTTACATATTGGCCGATAATGCATTCCTTTATATTGAGCTTCTGGGATGCTCAGCTGGATAAAACATTTTGAGAACCCAGTTTTTCTAGAATTCCTCTGCTTTCTGCTTGCAAAACGCTCCAAAGAGTAGGTATGATTGCTGATTAAACCCAGCTTCTCAAATTTAAAAATAGGCCAAACTAATCCTTATAGTGGGCTTCAAACAGTACTTTTGTTTAGGGGGGATTAGGTTTGATTCACGAGGGGCATCAGGTGCCATCTCCTGTACACTGGGCGCACAAACGCACCACTAGCACAGAGTATTCTGTCACTGACACGAGCGTGTTTCAGGTGCAGGACAAGATGTTAGAAATGCATGAATGTAGATTAAGTTCTCTTAAGATGGCAAACCAGCTTTATGGGCGCATGCGCCCCTCATGCCCCAATGTTAAAGGATCCTCGAGTGGATCATTACACACGTTTAGACTGACTTCCCTTACCTCATGAGAACATAAGATCCAGCAAACTGCTATTCTAATAACGAAAATTGCCAATCCCAAAAATTCTAACCCAACCTTTAATGGGTGCATATCACATTAATGTTGGAATATATCAAATTTAATCTGCCATGTTGTTCTTTGTTTGTTGCCATTTTCCTTTCTGGAACTTGGCGTGCACTCTCATCAATTGTATACAAGTACATATACTTGCTGCCATAATTATTTACCTCGTTGAATTAATTTACCGTGTTCAATGGGCATTGGTTTCTTCTTTTTCATCTATCTTTCATGCTTGCTTTCTGAAATGAGGTGGCTGCAGATTGCGGTGAAAAGGTTGAAGGTTTGGAGTGAAAAAGCAGAGAAGGAATTTGCTGTCGAGGTTGAAATATTAGGGCGAGTTCGCCATAAGAATCTACTTACTTTACGTGGTTACTGTGCTGAAGGGCAGGAACGGCTTATTGTATACGATTACATGCCGAATTTAAGCTTACTCTCCCATCTACATGGACAGCACTCCTCCGAATGCCTTCTTGATTGGCACCGACGGATGAATATTGCTGTCGGATCTGCTGAGGGAATTGTGTAAGCATTGTTTTCATTTTAATCCTTTACTATTTTGCTTCCTGTGCATTGTTAGCTAGGTAGTTATTAGAATAATTCTATACTTTCAATGGTGATGATTTAATTGTGTCAACTTAGGTGACTAGAATTTTAAGATGCGCTTAACATACTTTAATATATTGTCATAATTTAATCCGTTCAAGTTGTTAAAATAAAATCTTTTACCATTGGAAGTACGAGGAAGGATAAAAAATGAGAATACTCTAATAGGAGCTAAACTTCTAGGAATTGTTATGGTCCTCTCTCACTTTCAATGATGAGGATTTAATTGATGCAACTTTAATAGCTAAGATTATAAGATTAGTTTAATATATTTTATTGTGTTACCATAATCTTAGCCGTTCAATTTGTCATAAATATTCACTATTTAGAGCGTAAGATATGTTAGAGTCCTCCAACGGGGTGATTTCATTGTGACAATTTAAGCAACAGTTCATCCAATATATTTTAATATGTTATCGTAGATTTAGTTGTTCCGGTTGTAAATATGAAATCTGCAGTGATAGAAATATGAATGAGGATTAAAAAAACGGGAGGATCCTAACGGTGCTAAACTTGCTTGCTATACAAGGCAGATACCTTCACTGTCAAGCTACCCCGCATATAATTCATCGAGACATTAAAGCTAGCAACGTGTTGCTAGACTCAGATTTTCAAGCTAGGGTTTCGGATTTTGGGTTTGCCAAGTTCATTCCCGACGGTGCTACCCACGTGACTACAAGGGTTAAGGGCACTCTCGGCTACCTTGCTCCTGAATACGCCATGCTAGGGAAGGCATCAGAGAGCTGTGATGTGTACAGTTTTGGAATCCTCCTCCTAGAACTCGTCAGTGGCCGGAAACCTCTAGATAAGACCAGTTCTGGGCTGACATACACGATCATTGAGTGGGCCCTTCCATTAGCCCGCCAGAGTAAGTTCTGCGAAATGGCCGACCCGAAACTAAATGGCAATTACGATGTGGAAGTGCTGAGAAGAGTAGTGATTGTCGCTCTCATGTGTGCCCAGCAACGGCCCGAGAAGCGTCCGACAGTGCCTGAGGTGGTAGAGCTGCTGACCGGAAAAGCAAACGAGAAGCTAGCAGAGCTAGGAAATGATGTGTTGTTCGGTGACCGACAATCTTCCAACGGAGCTGACGTTCTGTATGGGGAGGCAAACAACTTGGACTCGATCTCTGAGGAGAAAGACTCGAAGCCCAAATCGGAAAACACAGAGGAAATCCAGGAACCCGAAATGCTGTTTCCTTCAGCGCAATGATATGCCAGCTTTCGGTAAGTTTTGTTGTTGGTATCTTAATTCTGCTGTGGCGGTTTTCTTTTGTGGCAGTCCGATTTGACATGAGTCCCACACCTATGTTAATTTGGATAGGACCAAAGAAAAAGTGTTCATGTTTGCCTAGATGTGTGTTTATATTCTTTCTTTGTACCCCATTTTCGTTTGTGAAGTGTTTTGAAGATATCGTTAATACACTCAGATGACGTAACTTTTATCCATTCATTCTAGTAGGTTCATATTAAGATATATGGATAAATGAAACGTCATTTCAAAATCAGTATCTGAGCCGTGGAGTTGTTTTTGTCATCCCCTTTGTAGCCTCTTCTACATGTAGATGACATTGTTCGGGTTGATTAAAATGGCAATGGGAGTGGTGTAGAAGCTTTCGATATCTAATGTACCAAATATGAAGTCCGGATTGAGTAGAATTCTTTGGGTAAGGCCGATGGGTTTTAGAATGTGTTTTGATAATGTGATGCCTATTTATTTATCTGTTTTTAATAGATTTATTAGTATGAATGAATGAGATATACTGTTGACTCCATTTTGCATCAGATGGTAGCCTTAATTTTAAGAGTCTTCTCTTTGCTTCCATGTTTGAACGTGGAAGGGCTATTACCTCTTTTTGTATATGTCCTTTGTCATTGCTTGGTTTCCTAAAAACCAATTTAACTTGGCTTTTAACAATCTCATATGTCTTAGGGTGTTTGTTTGAAATAGATATGGGAGTGAGAAGAGTAAAGTATTTGAAAGATATAGTGAGAATATCTGAATATTGTTTCTTCATAACCTAGTTATTTAGTCAATTATGTGTTATTTCTGATCATAAAATAGAATATCTCTAATCATGGATTAGTTGGGTATCACTTCTCCCTCTCTCTCTCTCTCTCTCTCTCTCTCTCTCTCTGTTTCTATGGGAATTTAATTTCGGAAATGAGTTAGCATATATCAAAAGACAATTTAAAAAAGTATCCTCTCATTGAGCATGAATTAAGAAACAGTAGACTTAATCAATTATAAAAGGAAGTGTATAGGATTGAGTATGAGAAATTTAGTCTACTATATGATAAGAGGGAATTTTACTGTGATCAATTTACCCCTTTAATACTCTTATTGATTGAAGTAAGAAGTCAACCACAATATTGTCGCTAAGACTAGAAGTATGTAATGCAATAATCAAGTCAAACGGTTGATAGCTAACTTGCTACTCAGTTCATAAGAGGATCACTACAAATAGCGATCCTCTCTTCTTGAAAAAGGTAGATCACGAAAAAGAGTAAAGGAGTTGATTTCTTAAGAAAAGAAAAAAATGCTTCAAAGTCTAGTCCTTCGGCACTCTCTTTCTCATTCTTTGAGTATCTCACTCTCTCTTTCTTTCACATTTCACAACTTCTATTGTTGGGTTTTGAAGCTAGAGTATCAGATGATATCCAAAAAAGTTAGTCTCATCTATTTCAAAGTTCTTATTGTTGTTATGGTGTACAAAATCTTGGTTGAAAAGTTCAAAAGTTTTAAATCAAATCTCCTCGAGCCAAACCCAAATTCAAGATACGCATCACAATACTATCTATAGGAACGAGTTAATCAAACTTGTTTATCGTAAACATACCTACAGAGATCCATATATCGTTCGCCATGGTAAACACTTGTACATGGCTAATCTAGTCTTCATCCCAGGAATGTTCCTTTTCATGATGTCTCAACCAACAATGCAGCCAAGTAAATACTCATTTTCCAATGATACTAGACATTGGGATGATGGTTGCCGAATTTCAAGATATGTCACACATGCTTAAGTCCGATTGGGACCAAATCAGAGACCAACCTCACCAAATGGAGGTTCCCTTACCTCAAGCATTGATCTCAAAAAGGAGGTGGAAGAACAAGAAAGTCACCTCCAAGAAAATGGAAACCCCACTTAAATCCTCAGTGGTTCATAAGGCACACTATTACCTTGCTTCCTCTTGCTTTCAAAGTCGTCTCAACTTCAGAGACAAGGAAAAAATTCGTAGAAGACGAAATCCCTAATGCATGAGGGATTCTAAGTAACGCTCTCGTTGGGAGGTGGGATTTTGCAATAGTGTCCTACATATCCTTTCGACTAGGCAGATACTAGGCTAATCTTCTAATAACTCAAAGTTGAGAAATTTTTTCAAAGCAAAAATAATAACCTCCACAATTGAAGTGGAGGAAATAATAAATAGAATAGAAAAACAATTTTTCTGAGAAGACCCTGCTAATCAGATCATAGACCTTTTATCTCAAAAGTGAGAAGGCATTCGCTTTCTCCAAAATTTAAAATACTTAACTCTGAAACCTTACAATCAGAACGCTAATCAAATGGATCACGTTAACCATTTTTTCACCCTACTCGATTTTCAAAATTTGGGGGTCATGCCCTTCCGTCTCTATTTCCTTTTAACATTACATGGATACGCTTGAATTTAGTTCTTTAGGATAATACCAAACTCCATTAGGACATTTCAAGAATTGACCGATTAATTCTTGCCTCACTTAGCCTCTGGCAAAAGGAGAGAAAAACAACAGTGGTAACTAGTCAAGGTCAAGTAGGTTCCAAACGAGACCATGTAGTGCTTCCTTAGCTATTTCAATGCTAAAACCCAAAGCATATTTAAGCTCACCGATAAGGTAAAGTTTAATGTTTTTATAGTGACAATTCAACTCGGTAATATTTTCAAATCACTGGCACAACAAGATCCTAAAACATTTTAGAGGCAGAAGTAATCATCATGGCCCACATTGCAGTGAAAGCGGCCAATGATGCCAAAAGCTGGAGCACTAATAATATAGATGGGTCGTGTCATGTATAGCCTACAATGAACAATATTAGGTAATTTATAGTGCGACCATTACATAGATCCATGCTAAGCCACGTGTTAGTTGGTTAGTGTATCGTGTCTAACACAACATATTATTTAAGTTTTTCTTTGAAATTTAACGGTTG
>JAOVVI020006292.1:0-15760 GCA_028571085.2 Nepenthes alata | reverse complement strand
TATTTTTAAAATATTAAATCCATTTCACAATGAAAGATTGATGGTAAATTTTTTAAACAAAATGGCATACCAATCCACCCAAAATATCATTCTAAACATGTGAATGCTGCCTGTGGTATAAATTCATTTGTCATTTTTATTTTCCAAAACTTATAACCAAACTTACTAAGTTGCAAAATAATTTTACAATCTTAAATAATATTTTTTTAATCTTTATTTATTAGTTATTTTATACTAATCATCATAAGTATTATCATCTAACTTTTTTTATAATTAAGTTATGTTCCTGACCCAATATTGAAATTAATTTGTTTCATAATCCGTACTTAGTTTTAACCTAATTTTGGATAAAAAATAATTAATATATTTAATTAACTTAGACCCAATACGAACGTTGAGACACAAACATGTGTTAAATACGGTTAAATTGTCTAAATGATGACATAATAATCATTCATAATATCTCCATGTCACATAAAAATGTTATTTTAAAACTCGACCTCCCTTTACCTTAAGAAATAATAAAAAATATTTTAATCTAAATTAAAGTATCAAACTATAGGTTTTCAAAATTGGTATAGTACAATTAAAACATCCTAAAACTAATGTCCTGGAGCCTTCTTATGATCTTAAATCCCCTACAAATTATCAAACCTACTAATATATAATATTAGCAAAAATATAAGGAAAATAATTCTAAATTTAATAAAACATATATAGTTTAAAATTTGAATATTGACCAAACAAAATATATTAATGATAAGGTCATAAATTAAATTTGAAATGCAGATAATATTAATTTTTGACAAAACATGTAAAAATCATATATTAATGATCAAATATGCCAAAAACTATAGAAATACATGAATTAAGCAAGATTTGATTAAATGTGTTAAACATGAAACATAGAAAACTCATACAAATGTATAAATGATTAGAGATCAGCAATAACCTTATCAATAATAAAAAAAATATTGAAATTCTAGATATAATTATTTTCACAAAGCAAAAAAGTAATTATTCGCAACCTATAGGTAGGCCGAATATGTATTATTATTATTGTCTAAAAAATTTAGACAATGGACATTATTTAATAGTATTATGTCATTTTTAAATATTTATTTTTTGTTTATTTTGTTTTGCTATCTTCTTTTACTATATTGTTGTGAAATATAAATTATGTATTTAGAGAAATTATATAGCTATTTTTTAATTTGTTTTGAATGTTCAATTAACCACATTTCCTTGGAACCCAATGACACGTATATATAATTTGAGATTATCATAAATTCGAATCAAGTAAATCAATTTAAATAATTAATTATAATTCATAAATTTAAAATTCTAAAAAAATCTCAACCAATAATACTAAGTCTCAAAATTTAAATGTGATAAACCAAATAAATATGACCCGATACAAATTAAAATCCACACAAGATTTCATCAGATAATCGTTCGAATAAAAATAAATACGATCTACTCTATAATCATCATAAAGAAAAGAACAATTTAACCAAAAAATTTAATCAAATATAACATAATATCAAAATTATTTTTGAAATATAGCCCTGGGTCTAAACTCGGCCAATTTCACAATCTAATCACATCAAATATCAATTTAAATCATAATAAAATCAAAACTCACCAAAACAGATGAATAGTTGATGGATCACAATTATACTCTTACAATGTACTCGAATCTTCTACTCTGAGTGAAAAAAAATAGAAAAAATGAATATAATATTCAATAATTATCATATTTAAATAAAATGACTCCAATAAATTAGAGATGAGATTTAATAGATAAAATCCGTTCAAATAATAGAATAAATTCAAATCGTCAATAAAATAAATCAAATAGAAATCCAATATTTAAAATCTAATAGTAGTCTTGTACTCAAATCCAAAAAAATATCTAAATCCAAAATAAGTATCCAAATTAGAAAATAATCATCATATATATATATATATAAACACAATAGAATTGTAGTAGAATTCAAAACAGTATCGTGACAGATATTTCAAATGTCCGATTAAAATATATAATCAAAATCGATGTACGAAACATACCAAGACTCAACTATACGCAAAATCAGCGAATCTCAAATCTAAATCCAAAAGTTTAAATCCCAATCAAGATCCAATTCAAATTAATGTAGAAAAATATAAATCATGCATCTAATTTGGATTCTAATTATTTAAAGACTAATTTGAGAAATGATTACATATAATCTTGGTAATCTTAAGTAAAATTAAAATTAAATTAGGCTAGTATGCATTGCCACCCGTGTACTCTGTACATATGGATATGGTTGCTAATTATTATTTATCACGTGCGACTTTCGGTATAATTTTTAAATTGGTCTGATATATTAGGACATCCGAATATATTTTAAGGTCGAATCAAAATATCGAAAAAGGAATGGTCAATACGCCAAATATTTATTACCGGTGGAAAGAAATTTTCAAATAAAATCTCCTCGTCAGGAGTTGATTACAATATTCAATATTCAAATTCAAATGTAATGACTACAACTCGGTATATAGATGTGAAAATGCACGGCTCGTGTAAGTTTCATACACATTCTCGTTACAAATATTGATATAAAATATATAGTATCTAATAAATTATTCGGGTTTTAAAAAATATTAAACCCTTTAAAATCATAAAACTCATATCACAAACCCCTAAATTATTAAATGAATTACACATGCATGCCTAAAATAAATAAATTAAAAGGAAAAAAATACATATATGTTAGTAAAAATTCTAAATAGTATTAAAAATATATATGATATTAAATTAAATCAAAGAGGGGGTTTACAAATGCTTATCTGAGCTTTACACGTTACAAATCTAAAGAAAAGATATTCCAAAGCACCTGTCTTAACGGATAGAAAGGTGTAACAATGATATAGGAAAATGCGTTAATGCAGTTGGGAGGAAAAAAATAAGGTTTATGGAGAACTGTGCTTCGAGAATGCGCTTGACGAAGAGCGATTTTTAATGTTGGCAAAGGGATAACCTATGGTGGTATACTCAGCGTGGAATTGCTTTGTGAGCTAATAGATGGAAAAGGTCTAATGGTGCACTAAACAGAGAGTGACTTTGTGAGCAGATGGAGGATTAGGCTTTGGAGGTGCGCTCGGTGGGGAGTGACTTTGAGAACTGAAGACAGAGCTGTGAAATCAAAAGATGAGTTTGGTTCTTTTTGAGCTATTATATGTTGATTCAAGTCCTCCCTTCCCATGTGATGGCGAAATGCATTTTTAATACTTCGTAGTGGTGGCATTGGCATCAAAACTTGCAACAGGTTTCTAGCCAAAATTTGGTAACTTATCCCGAAGTTGATCGTGGCCGGCATGTCAGTTGTTTCCTTATGGTAGTAGTGCGACCGCGAATGATCTTTGCTAATATTTGTCTGACCACTCCTAAGGGTGATTCACCGAGACCTTTTGATAGCAGCTGTAGCAGCCTGACAGTATAGCGCCTTCTCTCATCATTGATTATGGCCACCAATGCCAGGTGTGTGTATTGGCGTCTTCTACGCTAGCTAGGCTGATGTTGTTAGGTTTGAGGATTCCTCAATCATGATTGGTCACGTTGTAGGGGTTGCTTGTTGAGCTTGGCTAGTTCCCATCTCCGGCGGCACACCGTGCATCACCATGTTTGGGCCATTTGGGCTTTAGTCCTTGTATGGCCTCGCTCTGTAGATGGGCTGGGCTTGAATTTAGGTCAGTCATTGGTATAATTAGACCTATCAAATTGTAATTGATTTGAATCGACAAATGCTTTGTTTTTCATTGATACATTGTCTATTATATCAAAGTCTCACATTATTTTCTTAATTGCAAAAATTGTAGATCGTGATTCAGTATATTTAATATGCTCTCCAAATCATTTATTTATGGTAAATTTTCCATTGCATCTCTAAGCTTTCATTTTTCATGAAATGTATATATTTTGTTACTATTATATTTTCTAGTTCCTTGGGGTGTTGGATATTATCCTCCTAACTCATTCTTCATATCTTGATTGTTTTTGTTGTTGAAACTGACAAACTGGCTTACTAGCAATTATACTACTTGTTATTGATCCTTTCATTGCTTCATCCATCAGAATATATTCCAAATATTATTTAGTTTTACAAAATTAATTTTTTTAGATTTATATTTATAATACTATTTTGACTTAATCGTCCTATAAATTCTGTAAAATTTAAAAAATTTTCTTCTTTTCTTTTTATATTATATGCTATAATCTTAATCCATATTTTACATTTTTTAACTTAATAATCACGAGTAAAATAGACTATTATTTATTTATTATTCATATCTAACTTAATAAATTTTAAAAGATATTTATGCATATCTGTAAATCTATCGCGAGATAAGTATAACAATACATGCTCTAAAATTTTATCCATGTAATCCTTTAATACATTAATGGGTATACCAGTAACGGGCTGGCCAATGAAGGAGGAACGACCGAGATTCTCAGCGGCCCATTTGTGCATAAACGGATAATATTAGCCGTTAATTAGATGAAAGGCCAATGAGCAGCAAAAGCCCAAAAGTCAGACGACCTACTTGGGTCAAAGATGGTCAACGCTTCCGTTAACTGGAAGCACGGCGAGAAAATCGGCTGAAGACTAGGACTCACGCAACCCAGGCCTGATTGGTCCACGTGTTCGCCTTCAGACCACAACAGTCTTCTCCATTGATTCCGCACTCTTTACAGAAGACAATCTCCACTATAACGGTTATTCTAAATTCAATACGCATCCCTAGAGGAATGCGCACTAGAATCCTCTCTTTGTCTGCTAGAAACCCTAGTGGTTACAGAATGCAGAAGGGAGGAAATCAATCAAACGGCTATTACAGCCATAAAGGCTTCACGCCCAAAAAGGCAATGAAGCCAACAGAGTACGGGTATCAAGCCCTTCTATACAAGGAAAGTAACCTAGTACAGCTACTATAAAAGGTCACGGAGTTCTCATTTCAAGGTATGTTCTCACTTGCCTGCAAAAAGTCTTCTCTTGCAAAGCTTTCACGCTTTTAGCATCAAACACCCTTACGCTATCTCTCTCTTACTCTCTCTGCTACTACGTTCCCAACGAACACAATACTTAGAGATCTCACTCCTCACGAGTAACCAAACCCTCTCTCAACGAGAGCACTCCCTTATCATGAACACTCACCACATTTATATTGTATCTCATTGCATCCACCTTCTTACTTTGAAGGCTATTTATCGACTTGACCGTTGGAGTATTTTCGTTGGGATAACATTTCGCCGTCACCTGACCTCTTGTTTACAGTTATGGTGTGCACGATTCAAATTTAATAGACGGAGTCGGACTCATACGTACGACTTAACACGAATCTATTCGAAACTTTGATCTAGGATGTATTATTGGCGTTGTTTGTGGGAAGCTTACAAAAAACCAACACCTTTTCTTCACAACCACTTTCAATTTCATCCTCCAAGTTAGTGTCATTAATCAGAATTATGAACAATAGAGTGTAAGTTAGCGAGCCCCGCAGAGACGTGGCCTCTCTAGAGATGCGGCCTCACCTGACCAGGACCACGCTGCTGGTAACTTGATCAATGGGGTGCCCACACCTTCCTTCCAGAATCTGGTGAAACAAATTAGCAACATTAATCAAATGCTCACGATACTCTACGCCCGCCAAGAGAATACAAAGTAGAGTACTCTGCCCTCAACAGTCCCTATTCCGCCATCCAGAAAAGAAGGCTAGAAGAAAAAGAACCTGACCAAGAAGATCAAGAGGTTGGGCAATACTCACGCTCCATAGGCCTCACACACCCAGAGCCGTCTGAGACTCGAACGACGTTTGGGCAGCAGGACTCCGGAGGAAAGTTCAGCGGGGAGGAATCCTCGATACTCTCGGACTAAGACCAAGCCTCAGGCTCAAGAGGGGGCCTCGAGGATCGTTAGATCCACTTGTGACAATAGCCGACCGACTACACACCACGCCGGAGAAAGGACGGAGTTGAGAATCTATCTTAACTTCAAAAAATTTGGCAACGCCACTTAGACAGATTCGAGGGTGAAAAAGTGAACCGTGTGTTCAAAGATGATGAATATGCCATATATCTGGATAAATCTCCTTTCACGACAAAGATCTTGACCAATCCTATGCCAACGAAGTTAAATATGCCAACTCTTGACTCTTAAATGGGAGTGCTAATCCCCTGGATCACCTAAATCACTTTCATACCCATATGAGTTTTCAGGGGTTGGAGGATGCAGCAATGTGCTGTTGCTTCCCTCTTACGTTGAAGGAAGATGCTTGTATCTAGTTCCACTGGCTTTTGTCGAAATCGATTCGGAGCTCCCAAGAGCTCACTAACATTTTCTGGCGTAGTACGCATCTAGCTGCAGGGAAGAGAAGCAACCCTGGCACCTTTTCCATATCAAGCAGAAGTAGGAAGAGAACTCGAAAAAATTCCTTGATCGCTTCGTAGCAGAAACCAGAGGGATCCCCAGGCTCATGGAAGAGATGAAACTTGGCAGTTTTATCTCCGCGTTAATGTACGGAAACTTCTTCAAGCACATGGTGTACAAGAATCTGCTGACCTTTCAAAAAATAAAATCTATTACTAGGGCCTATATAGCGATCAAAGAAGCCGACGAGACTAAGTGTCCTGAAAGGGCCGAACAACCTCACTTTTTCCAGACCGAGGAAAAGATGAAGTACAACGGCGTCGATCACTTCCGCGGGAAGCAGCACAGGACCAGAGCACCAGAGCGAAGGGATTAAGGGTCGATCAACCTGACACTCCTGACTGACACGTGTTCCAACGTCCTTATACAGATCCGTGGGAAAATTTTCCTTAAGTAGCCCAAACCACATAAGAAAGCGGATGGAGGAAATCAGCTAAATATTACGATTTCTATCGATCTTCTGAATACTCCATGGAAGACTACAAGACTCTTCAGCGGGAGATCGAGGAGCTCATCCGGAGAGGCCACCTCACCAAGTTCGTTAGGAAGCTTGAATAGAGTTCTGACACCTCAGGTGGGGGAGGACTAGAGCCTTCCCAGCCACGAAATTGGGTTGCGACCGAACTGGTCAATATGATTACAACATGACCGACCAAGACCCCAACGAATCGCAAGGAATAGCAAACTGGGCGGAAGAAGCAGCGCATAGAAGACAACGTCATTAGATTTAGTGATAATGACATGAATCATGTAATTTTCTCTCATACAGATCCCCTCGTATCCACACTCGTTTCGAACGACAGCTAAAACTACCAATTGAAACGAGTTTTTATCGATAATGAAAGTTCTAGAGATTTACTTTATCTTGATGTCGTTTTTAAGCTTGGTCTAAAAAAGAGTCAACTAAAACCCACTGAAAGCCCGTTATATGGCATTGATAATGAACCGGTAGCTATCCAAGAAACGATCCAGTTGGAGGTCACCCTGGGCACGTACTCAAAAACGGTGAGTCGTACACTCACTTTCTTGGTCGTTGATCTACCTTCCGTATACAATGCTATTCTAGGCCTCCCATGCCTAATAGTGTTCAGAGCTGTCACCTCAATACCGCATCTTAAGATAAAGTTTCCGACAACATGCAATATAGGTGAAGTGTTGGGTGACAGGGTCACTGGGTGGACATGTTACATATCCGAGGTTGCTCCAAGTGGCAACACGAAGGTAGCAGGAGAACTCGACCATTGAAAAGAAACAACCTTACAGCAGGCGCAATCTAGTGAGGTAACTGATCTAATCCCACTGAATTTGGAGGATCCGGAGAGGTATGTACAGATTGGGGGCTCATTCACTAGGACACTGCGTGATGAGCTGATAACGTTCTTACAACAGAATGCTAATGCCTTCGCATAGGATTCCACCGACATGCCTAGGATTCTAATTTCAGTAATGGTCTATAAGTTTGGTCTTAATCCCGACCGCAAGCCCATCAAGTAGAAGTGAAAAAATCGCCCAGTAGAGAAACTCATTGTCATCCGAAAGGAGGTGAAGAAGCTACTGGACGCCGACTTCATCAGAAAAGTCCAAAACCTTATTGACTCTCTAATGTCATCCTGGTAAAAAAAAGTAATGGAAAATGACGAATGTATGTCGATTTCATCGTCGTTAACAAATCCTACCCAAAAGATAGCTTCCCTTTGCTCAAAATCAACCTATTGGTGGACGCAACATCTGGGCACGAGTTGTTGAGTTTCATGAACGCACCGGATGAGCCTAGAAGACGAGGAGCACACCTCGTTCATGATAGACTAATGCACCTACTGTTATAAGGTCATGCCTTTTGGTCTAACGAACGCGGGTATCAGAGGCTCATGAATAGGATGTTCGAGAAATAGATCGGCCACGATATGGAGGTGTATATCGATGACATGCTCGTAAAGTGTAAGATCACCAACGATCATATTCGCGAGTTAGCTGAGTCCTTGGAGGTACTTTGAGCGCACCATATAAAGTTGAATCCTTCAAAGTGTGTCTCCTGAATATCCTCAGGGAAGTTTATGGGTTTTATAGTTTCTCAACAAGGGATAGAGGCAAATCCCGAGAAGATCAAGGCCCTCATGGATATAACTCTACCATGGAGCATTAAAGATGTCTAGAGGATAATCGGATGATTGGCAGCATTGTCCCACTTCTTAGTTAAGTCAGAGGATAAGCACCAGTCTTTCTTTAAGGCTTTAAGGCGGACAAAAGTAAAAGGATTCCAATGGACTGCAAAATACCAAGCAGTCTTCGACGAGTTAAAGTAGTACCTGGTCAGTCCACTGTTACTGACGCCACCTAAGGACAGAGAAGAGCTATACCTATATCTGGCAGCGTTAGAGGTGGCTCTTAACTCTGTCTTCATATGTCAGGACTCCGACTCCCTACGGCGGCTCTACTAAGCAAGACATTGACCAACACAGAGAAACATTACCTGCGTGCAGAGAAACTGGCTTTGGCACTTGTCTTCTTTGCTCGGAAGTGACGACCTTATTTTTAGGCTCATTGTATGATCGTTCTGACTGATCAGCCGTTGAAGAGTGTCTTCCAGAAACCTGACATTTTTGGATGACTGGTTAAGTAGGCTATCGAGTTTGAAAAGTTTGACAGTGAATTCTGGCTTAGACCAATTATCAAAGGGCAGGTTCTAGCCGACGTTATCGATGAGACTACGACGCCAATTTCCAATAAACAGGTCCCTGAGGATACAAAACAACACATGGGAGAGCCAGAATGGGTTCTTAGCGTAGACAAATCATTTACGGACCCAGGTAGCGGTGCCAGAGTGGTCCTAAGGACCCCAGACAGGTTTAAGGTGAAGTACTCCCTTAAACTCGACTTCTCAACCACCAACAATATTATCGAGTAAGAAACTCTATTAGTTAGGCTGAGACTTGCCAAAGAGTACTCAGTTAGATGACTGACCGTCTACATCGATTCTAAGCTGGTCGTCAGTCAAGTTAACGGGAGTTTCAAGGCATGCAACCCTCGCTTAGCCAAATACTTGATTAAGGCGAATGATGCCATCCTGAGATTTGACAAGCTAAATTTGGTCCACGTCTCCAGAACTAAATATTAAAAGGCGAACCAACTACCCAGAGCGGCGACGACTGAGAACCCAGAGCAGTACTTGAGGGACATGTGGGAAGTTCTGAACACTCTCAACACTGAGTAATAGGAAGCAATACAAATCTCCAACACAGAGCACTGCCAAATAACCCGGATGAAACCAAGAGAATCAAGAAGACGACCAGTTGTTACACCATGGTTGATGGATGGCTATATCGCCATGGTTACTCGACTCTGTACCTCTGGTGTCTTACTCCCGAGGAGGCCGACTAGGTTTTCAGTGAAGTCCATCTTGGGATATGCGGATCGCATATTAATGGCAAAACTAACATTCAAGATCATGCGTCAGGAATATTACTAGTCGACAATGAAGAAGGACGCCATTGAATTCGTAAAGAAGTGTGAGAATTACAAGCTCCACAATAATTTTCACCACTAGCCGCCCGTTGAGCTGAGATCTCTTCAAACTCCTTGGCCTTTCACATAATGGGGGCTCGATATTCTCTGTCAATTTTCGTCGTGACTGGACAAAAGAAGTTCATTATCACGGATATTTATTACTTCACCAAGTGTGTTAAAGCCACCCTGCTAGCCAAGATCACCGAGTATAATGTGTTAGAATTCGTCTGCGAGAGTATAGTCAGCAGATTCGGTATTTCAAGGTCATCATAATTGATAACAGAATCTAATTTTTACGAAAACACTTCATCAAGTATTACACCAATTTAGGTATCAAATTGGTCCATACTTCGATGGCGTACTCGCAAGCAAACAGACAAGTGGAGGTTATAAAACCGTATGCTACTCCACGGTCAGAAGACCAAGTTGGAGGATGCAGAGGTTTATTAGGTCGACGAGTTACAATTCGTCCTATGGTCTTACCAGACGACTTCCAAGAAACCAACTCATGAGACACTATTCAGTCTCTACTATGAGACCGAAGCGGTAATCCCGATTGAGATCAGACTCCCGAACTTTAGGGTTAAAACTTTTGACCCATAAGTTAACTCCCAAAAAATTAGGAAACACCTAGACTTCCTAAAGAAAGCTCATGATGCTGCCAGAATGCGGACAATAACCTACCAACCACGAGTGACCGCTATTATAATAAGAAAGTAAACGTGCGGTAATTTGAAATTAGAGACTTGGTATTGCGAAGTATCGAGGCTATACGCAAGACCATCAGTCGGAATAAGTTTTTCCTAAATTGGGAAGGTCATTTTCTAGTTTCAGCATTTCTACTGAATGGAGTATACAAATTTTGAAGTCAAAACGACAAGTTGGTCCCACAGACATGGAACGTGATCCACTTCAAACACTACTTCTAATGAGGGTACATGTAGGTCATCCATGTTGCACGTGTATACATGTAATAAATATGTTATTAATAAAAGAAAAAGCCCTTTCCTTATCGTGTCATGCTGTCTCTTTTTTCTTTTTCTGTTCCATGTGCACGTGTGTATATTTGTGGGATTACATAATTAAATGACCTAGACTGTCCCAAAGTCGGGTAAATTTTTACTTGTTCGTAATTAAACCCTGATCATTCGAGCAGCCCATGAGCGGTCGAATTGAATCCTAGTCATCTAGGCGACCCATAAGCGGTCGAATTAAACCTTGGTCATCCAAATGACCCGTTTGTGGTCAAAATCTTAGGGCTTAAACAGTACATGTGACAACCTCATTCATAAGGAGATAGTGTGATCAATCAACGACGGTCGATAGGAGCAAAGTGCTCTGTCTAAAAGTTAGCAGCCCAAGTTCACAAATGAGCAGCGCCACCAAGCCTCAAATCGCACACGAATATAGAACAGGCTTAATGCGATATTAGAATTTACCTTGATATCTTCTCTAGGATTTAAGTCCATCAGAAAGCATAGCAAACGTCTCAAGTGTTGCGAGACGAATGGCCAACTTGCATGCGATACACCAAGTCGGCTGGTAAATATAAGAATAAGTAACTTAAAGACCGACAAAGACACAAAACATCATTAAAATGGCCATTTTATTGATTGTATATGTATACTTACAACTACATATAAAAAGCGCAAGGGTACAAAAATCTGCTGTGGAGCAGAGCTCCTGAAAAGAGGCGGTGGTGGCCTGTGACCACTTCGGGACTGCCTCACGAGGTTCTCGTAACGGTTAGCAGAATGGTTTGTTGGGTTAAAAATATTAACTAAAAAATTGGGATCAACAAACCGTACAATGTGTTGACTGAGATTGATACCTTCCCACAACCGTGCCCATAACATCCCAGAGACCTCGTGGGGACGTATACGAGTGGTCAACTCATTCTCTAACAATACAATTTGTCATGAGAAATCGCCAATGTGCCTCACTGCCCGGTTAGCTTCTCCTCTCAGTCTAGCATTCTCCTCTCTCAATTTGATGTTCTTCTCTCTCATAATGGACAACTCTGACTAAAGAGCGGCCGTCCCCTGCTGGTGCTCCACCTTGAGTAGCTCCACTTCCTCCTCGAACTAAGTGATCTCTCTATCATGGTCCAAAATCACCAGGTCCCGCCAGTGCAATGCCTTACTTACTGCACCCGCTATTTTCTTCTCCCACAAGAGCAAAAAACGCTAAGTAACAGCAATGGTGGAAAAAAAGAGAATGAAGATTTCGAAGGTTTATCTACTAAATTTTGCGCTCCAGCCTCGCTGGCCTACTGTGTGACCTTGGGCTCGGTGGCGGAGGATTAAAAACAATAATCTCCTAGACAGGGTCTGCAGAAGACTCTACGGTGAACTCCTCCGACAACTCCGCAATAAGGCCAACCACCTCAGAAGGCTCTCCCACGGTAGGCTCCACAGGCACCTCCTCGAACTCTTTGGCAGCTGGCTCCTCAGGCAACTCAATAGCCTCCAAGACAAAAAGCTCTACTGGCGTCTCCGATTGTACCACCAAGTGTTCCAACTATGATAGGGCAAGAACGGTGCCGCTCGCAGCAGAGTGCAGCCTGGCCTTGAACGTCTACATAGCAGCCTCAACACTAGAGCGTTCTTCGGTCCTAGTGAATCAACTAGCCAAAACGTAATCTGGCTCTATAGAGGAAGAAGAAGAAGGCACTACCGTTGCTACCTTCTTCTGCCTTGGACTTCTGGGATTTTCTCCGGTAGAAGGTGTGCCAGCAGACTCGATGGTAATGGTGCCAACCTTCCTCTTGTGAGAAGGAACTCTCATCTTTTGGACCGAAGAAGGCGGTCCCCACCGTGTCCTATTGGCTTTATCGCAGGAAACCAAGTAGTCTCTCCAGAACTCAGAAAGGTGGCCCTTCACTAGCTTTAGAAGCGGCTTCACAACAGAAGTCTTTCCATCCGTGGGTGTCCTAATGTAAGTGTCGGGCACTTTGCCCCAATCATTAGACAAGGGCCAAGACTCATCAATATGCACGTAGAAGAACCTATTTTTCCAATCCTTTAAGAAGTCATAGATGGCGCTACTGATGTGGAGCCCTTATGGGGACAGGAAAACCCATTCCCTGCTTTGGGTGAACTTGAACATCACCCTAACCGCCTCCACCATTAGCAATCGAGAATGATGACGGAGAAAAATGCAAAATGAGCACTGGTATCGCACAGTATTAACATGAAATTGTGCGATGGGAATCTGAAGAGTATGAGGATGTCAAGCAGCTCGTCAGGGACCTGAGGACGTAACCCACTTCTCAAGTGGGACTCATATATAGTGATGTAGTCCTCAGGAGGGGAGCACGCCCTGTCATCCTCATTAGGCATCTGAAAGACAATCTGCTTAGGGATATTGTACTCGACGTACAACTCCCTCACTTCACTGGCTTTGATCACAAAAATAAAACAATCTGAGTTACAGAAGCCACAAGAATAGAAGCAGGAGGAAAACAGAACACTTAAAATATTTTTCAGGAAGAAAGTGTGGGAAGTTTGAAACGAACCAGAAAGAATACTTAAAGGCATGTGAACGTTGGAAAAGGGTAACACATCGAAAAGATACGCCCATCATTGTTGATTGGTGTTGCTTCCGGAAAGGGTGCAGTCGAATTAGATCCTCTGGCGCAATAATTACTGGGATCGCAAATTCATTATATGTTGACATCTGGACAACTTTTCGGCTGACCGTCCAACAATATGATGGCGCATCTTTTCAACTCCTACCAGTTTCCCAGATTTATTGACCGTCTAATTCTGGCCTAAATGATCAACTAATCCGATCAACACTTTCTTCGCAAATTCTTCGGATTCTGGCTTAGATAGTTAATGAATCCGGTCAACACTTTTCTTCAGCTAGTTCTCCGGATCTTGACTTGGCGGTCAACAACTCCAAGCAACTCGATTGACAAACTAAGAGTCATTACCAACTTCCTCATCAGGTTGTCTTAAACAAGCAACCCAGCAATTCGCGTCCCATCTTGAACATATTGGAGGTCGGAGTCCCAAGCCACTAGTATGGGGGGTTAGTGATGGGTATACCAGTAACGGGTCAGCCCATGAATGAGGAACGCCCTAAATCCTAAGCGGTCCATTTGTATCTGGATGGTCAACGCCAACCGTTAACCCGACGAAAAACCAATGAGTAACAAAAGTCCAAAAGCGAGACGACTCACTTGGATTCAAGACGGTTAACACTTCCGTTGACCGAAAGCACGACCAGAAGAAAGGCTGAAGACCAAAACTCATGCGACCGAGACCCCGATTGGTCCACGTGTCCGTCTTCAAGGCACAACGATCTTCTCCCTTGATTTCGGGCTTTCCACAGAAGACAATCTCCACTGTAACGGTGGCTTTCAGATTCAACGCGGATCCCTAAAGGAAGGCTCCAGAATCTACTCATAATTTGTTGAAAACCCTAACGGTTACAAAACACAGAAGGAAGGAAATCAATCCAACGACTGCTACAACCATAAAAGCTCCACGCTAGAAAAGACAGTAAACCCAATAGAGCGCGAGTATCAAACCTTTCTACACAATGAAGATAGCCCAACACAGCGACTATAAAAGGTCATGTAGTTCTTACTTCAAGGCACGTTCTCACTTGCCTGCAAAAAGCCTTATCTTACAAAACTCACGCTTTCAGTATCGAGCACCCTTAGCTCTCTCTCACTCTCTTTGCTACTACATTCCCGGTGAACCCTGTACCTAGAGATTTCGCTCATCATGAGTAACTAAAGTCTTTCTCAATGGGAGCACTCCCACGTCACGAACATTCGCTGCATTTATATTACATCTCATTGCATTCACTTTTTTATTTTGAAGATTGTTTACTGATTTAAACGTCAAAATATTTTTTATGGGAGAACTTCATATCATTACCTGACCTTTTATTCGTAGTTGTAGTGTGTAAGATTCAAATTTAGTGGACAGAATTGGATTCAGACAGACGATTTGAATCGAATCTATTCAAGATTTGAATTCAGGACGCATTATATGTATTACAACTAATCATAAACGTGCTTATTTTAAATTTTAATTTCTAATATCTTTAAATGGTTGTTTATCTATTAAATTCAAATTTATTATTTAATCTTCATGTGTACAAGATATATATCTTTTGCTGTAATATTAATATAGTCAAATTCCCTTAGATTTTCGTCCATTTATGGCGCATTTTTGGTGACTATTTAAATAATATTAATAATGCTATATTTTATATATGTAAATAAATAAATAAATAATGTATTATTTAATGATATTCTAAGATTAGTTAATATATTATTTAATATCTACAACCTGTTGTTATCCATATAACCAAAAGAAAAACCAGTGTGATTTTTTTTTATAAAAAAAAAGAAAAACCACCACGAATAGATTCTACCTTTGGAAGTTTGCAAACGATCGTTCCCAAATCGCGGACGTCGAAGAAATCCGACATGATATTGCCGCCGAGCTGAAACTCAAATCTTCGTCAAAATCAAGAGAAGTTATGGCCCTATCCATTTCTCTAACTCAAACTCCCATCACTAAACCCTCAAATACGAAGATCTCCAAAATTCAACGGTCCAAAGCCCTACCTTCCATTCCGCCATTCTGCCTGTCACCCGTCCCTCTGTCAAATTATCATCGCAGTCCCCAAAGATTGCAAGTCATAATTTGCTCGGCAGCTGGACATCAAAGCGGGTCGGTGAAGCCGAATAATAAGAAGGGAAGGAAGAAGAAGAGTAGCGTTTCGAAGGAATTGAGTACGGTTGATGTGGAAATTAAACA